>JADBJO010025718.1:0-17500 GCA_016801955.1 Conus betulinus
CACAATTCCAGGCTGTGTGACAGTCTGTGACATGTCATCACCAGCTCACCAGTCTTGTCATATGGTGTCCGGGTCCGGGGCTAACCCTGTACTAAGGTGGCTGGCACAGCGCAGAAAGCCGCCTCCCTCCCCCCCACACCCCCCCCCCACCTGCACACCACACACACTCACACACACACCCCACACACACACACTCACACACACACACACACACACCAAACACAACACATGCACGCATGACGCACACTGCCGCATCACCACCCACACCACAAACGCGCACGCCGCTCATCTCTCATATCACCACCGCACAACAGCACTACGACAACCCCACACACACACTGACTCCGCACATTCACACAAACACACGCCAACAACAAACACAGCAAATGAGGGAGGGAGAAGCGGCACCAGCAGCACACACACACACCCACACAGCACTCAGCGCACACCACACACCCCGCCTGCGCAACGACACCACACACGCGCCTATCGCGCGACACACACAATACATACAAAGGCACGCAAGGTTGCCCTGTTATACACGCACCATAATGCGTGCCCACACAAGCTCAGCCGCAGTTCAAGGTAGTCTGATTGTGGTGTGTTGTGTGTTGTGGTGTGCTGTGGTTGTGTGTGCGTGTGTGTGTGTGTGGTGTGTGTGTGCCGTCGGCGCGCGAGCTGCGCGCACACACACCGACCACATCACACACACACAAGGTATTTAGAGTCCCATTAAAGCCCATTAAAAAAATTCGTCTATTCATTTAAGCAACATTGAAGAATTGTGTCTCTTCATTAGATTGTGAAGGAAAGATGGAGTCCCCAAGTAACCCATGGACTGGAAAAGAATGGTCTCTTAATCTAAGTGGGAGTCAATTAAGCACGCGACGGAAAAGAATTTGTTCTCTTTATGACAGGCCGTAAATTGGAGTCGAGTAAAGCCGCAGCTGAACGACTGTTGTTTCCTACATGCTATGAAAAAAAAGGGTTTTCATTAAGTGGTATATTGAAAGAATTTTGTCCCTTCCGCTGGTTCCTATAATGCATCCCGAAAGAATTTGTCCTTTCCTGATATTTAAAGGCGAATTAAGTAGGCATTGAAAAGAATTTTTCCAACTTTCCCGCTGGGTCCTATAATGCATACCGAAAGAATTTGTCCTTTTCCTGATAATTCAAGTTTCTTAAGTGCATTGAAAGAATTTGTCCTTTCCCGCTGTTCCTAAATGCATACCGAAAGTCATTTGTCCTTGTCCTGATATTTAAAGTTTCATTAAGTGCATTGAAAGAATTTTGTCCTTTCGCCGCTGGTTTCGCCATAATGACATACCGTGAAAGAAACTGTCCTTCCCTGATACTTAGCCCAGTACAGCACATCGAAAGAACTGTGCCTCCGCTAGTTCCCGTTACGTACAATCGGAAAAAGATTATTTCCCTCCCCCGGCTATTCCCATTGCCCGTCGTCGAAAAATTTTCTCTCTTCCGTCTAGTTGGAAAAATTCCCAAGTGCACGTTGAAAGACGATGGAGATCGCTGGTCTGCCCTATTTGGATCAGGTCCAGATCCCGTGGTCTGTCATTTCACTCCTCTTCTCTGGCTGGTCTAAACTGTTTGAGGCCAACCACACTTCACAGCTCAAGGGAAAAGCGCCCAGCTTCAACGGCGGTAGAGTTTAACTGTTGATTTTGAAGACGACACACAACAGCGGTAGCTTTCTATCGAGTGTCGCAAAGAACTACGGATACAAGCATATCGGAGCCCGAAGCGCGTGATACTGCAAACGGGATCGGCATTTGACAATAATTTGTGCGTACAACGGGCTTAGACCGGCAGGGCAGAAGGAAAACAGACCGAGACACACTGTGAACGGTTGCTCGTCAAAGGGGGGCCTGTTTATAGTAGTTAAAAATAGGGCACTTCAGGTATGGTCAAACATGTGGGGAAAGTGACGGTGAAATGACTGATCGGTTCGGACTATCGCGTGTAGTCTTTCCGCACTAGGGCATCGAGAGTGGCTATGCCTCCGCCGATGTCCTGCCCGCAACAAGATCGAAAAAATAACGCCTCCTCTCTCTGCTCTGCTCGCAGAAAGAGTCGTCTCTCTGCATAGATCATCCTCTGAGATCTCGATTCAGTGAACAAGAATAATGTGGGGGAATGTTGTTGAACTGGAAAGACGAGTAAATGTAAACGGGCAACGCTATAAGTGGCGACTTGTAAAATCAATTGTGCGATTCTGACAGTAATATTGCAGCGATGACAGATGTTCCGGAATTTTGTTGGGTGGCAGGGAGAAGTAAGGGCCGAGGGAGAATGGGGAGTATAATCAACAGGGCTACCATCTGGCGTCATACCAGGTTGGAAGTGTTGTCGGTGTGTGTGTATGTGAGTGTATTTAGTGGTGTATTTTGTGGTGATGATGCGTGTATATAGCTTGTTGTAGTGGTTGTGTGTGGTGTGAAGATAAGAACGAACGTTTCCATCGGAAGTAGTAAAACGGGTTGGAGACATGAATATTCAAAACAGTATTCCCTAGAAACAATCATGCAACTGTTCTTGCGTCGGTTGCTGAAGATTTGTATACTGATTTGTCAGAGAAGCATCGCACACCTAAAAGGACTAGCGGATTATCGGAGTGGACATAAACGAGAGCAATGACCTGCCAGCTGACAGCGAATGGGGAGAAAGTATGACAGACGTGTATGGATTTAAAATTGGCTCAATGGAGTGTGACTTTCAGCGCAGTAAGTAAAATGATAATTATTTATTTTGTGGTTGTTTTTTTGAAATATGAATTACGTTGGTGCGGCGGGACGAACTACAATAAATATTTGGGAATGTGTAATCTGCACTGCAGTCACCATCGCTAATTTTGTTGATGGTACTGTAGTGGTCAGAAGCACGTAGAAAAGGGGGGAAAAAATGGTGTCGTTGGATGATGTGAAAACCTCCAACGCCTTGGAGGTGTTAAGGAGGCCTCAAGTGAACCTCCTTTTCCATGTGAATCACATGCAAACCGTCCCCACTTGTCCGGAGGGTTGGTGTCCCACCAGACCGGATTGGTCAGGCTGCCGGGTCAAACATTGCTACAATAGGCAGTGTATGTGGGACAAACAGGTGCTGCTGACCAGTGTGTGGGTGAGGGGAAGCGTCAAGCAGGCTAATGCTGTCAAAAACCTGTAAGTTGATTGGCGTCAAACAAGCGGGGGTGCGATTTACACAATGATTGACGACAGACTCTTCAACCGCTATGCCTCATGGAGGACGGTGCTGACATCACCATCGTGAGCGGTCGTAATGACGGGCTGCCCCAAGAGGCGTGGGTCCGTCTGAACCTGCACCTCTGCCAGTTGGTTGACGCCGGATATGAACTACACCTGAGGCTGGAGCAGGTGCTGAGGAACGTTTCTGGGGTCTGTGATAGTCCGGTGTCACCTGGCATTCATCTTGGTGAGGCAAATACAATATTCGGCTGGGGGGAGGGTGGGGCTCGCGAGGTGCGGCCATGGCCGTTCGTGGAATGGTCTGCAGAGGAGTTGTTTGTTATGTTGAGTAATGATCTTAGAGCTGAGAATTGGAACAAGAACATCAACTCTGATGCTGCACACCCGGCCTCTAATCCACTGGTGTTTTTAATAGTTTTTGGATGAGGAGTGTTTCGGCCTCGTGCTGTAGGGTCCGTGGGGTGGCTTGAACGTTCTCCATATTGCTGGGATCCTGCCGATTGTGGGGACAGAGGCGCAGCCGGTCCTCATTTTCCAGCGATGGCCTACCTATGGACGGAATCCAGCTGGAGTCAATGGGTGGATGCGTCTTGCAATATCGAGTTAGGTAGGCTGTTTCATGTTTTCAGCCTGCTGTTCGCTTCTGCTGCTCCAAAGTCCCTTCAGCAAAGAGTCTGCAGGTCAAGAGAGAGAGAGGAGAGATGAGAGAGAGCGAGAGGAGAGATGAGGCTCTGGGTGGTGGGTTTATTTTTCCCTTTGCTGATGCGGTGATCGGTGGTGATGTATCCAACATGGGGGGGGGGGCTAAGGGTTCAAGAGCGGGGGCTTGAGCTCTGCTCAGTGTATGTTACTTGAGAATTTTTTCGATAGAGTCGGAAGACTCTCTATGGGTCAGTCTCGCCGATGATATATTTTGAAAGGCTGGCTGTGCTGGAGGGTGGTTTTTCTTCCTCCTGCCACATCACAATATATTCGGCGGATGAAGAATTAAGGTGAATTTAAAAACATTGTGCGCTGTCTTCGTCATATTCGTCTCTGTCTGTGGGCAAAAAAAAGTAGGGGGAAAACAAAAACCTTGTGTCAATGACCGGGGAGTTTGACAACGCAGCAAACACAAAGGGGGGCGTGAAAGAGGGTGAGTACAAAGCACAGAATGTCGAAATGAGCAACATAAACATAGAGCGAACGGGACAAATTGTTCCGCCAGTATGTTCACCGTCGGAAATTCCCCCAAATGTGTGTCCCAAAATGATTAAGTTCTGTCAGTGTGTCAACAGAAAAATAGCAAAAATCTTCACACTGGTACATACTGTGTACTTCTGTCGTCTGTCTATAAATCCTCCTCAAACGCTCCCCCCCTCAACCGCCCCCGATCGCGCACAATCCCCCCACCTCTGTTTCTGTCCTCTCCTATGGCTGCTCTCTCATATGTCTCTGTACTTCTATCTATTTTCATGTCAGTCTCGTTCTCTACGCTCTGTCTCTCGTGCGTCAAATCAAAATAACTCGTAGTTCGCGCGAAGATGACGGATGATAAGCATTGATGGTTGGCGCTCCAGTAAGCAATGGAATAATGAAGGAGCGGTTGTGGCTGTGATAGAGTGTTAAGAGATTACAGAATCATATGCGTGGGTTATACAAGGGGAAATCAATTGCACCTATGCTAGATTTAGTGTGTGAATCTGGAGGCCAGACACATCGGAGATGACTTTTCGTGCGCGAAAGTCGAGGTGAAAGAGAAAGAACGTGTAAAAAAAGAAAAAGGCGGCGGGTCGACGGGCGGAGGTAAGGATGTCTACGTCTGTTATGAATAAGCAATATGTTGGGAGGGGATGCGTCGATAGACGCTTGTTAGTGCCTGCCGAGTGACAGCACACCTTCGGCCCTGGAGTCATATGCACAGCAAACAAGGGGGCGTTGTGAATTGACGGACGAATCCGCGTGTTTCAGGCACGCGTGGTGGACAGTACTAGACTGTAGACACTGGAACACCGTACGGAAAGCAAATTAGACCGTAAAGCTGAATGAGGTGAACACACAGAAACTAATCCCGGGTGGCCCATAGCGAAAGTCATAGGTTGTATGTTTTTTACTCCGTATTTGTTTTCAACCAAGCAGCAATGGTGGAGCACCGGCACCAGAAGTAGCTGGAAACTGTGAGAGGGTGGGCAGTGATGATATGGAGGGCACTGCACTGACAAGTCAAGATGTTTTCGGTACATTCAGGAAGTTCGGCCCAGGCTGTTGGACTCGGCGGCGTGTGCGATGTTGTGCGTGCCTGCTTCAGACCTAGTCTAGCCTCACATAGACGTGCTCTAGAGGTACGCGAAAAAGTCCGAGAACGCAACCCTGGCGCCAGATACAAACGCAGGTCAGAACCGTGAATAAATGAGAACATGTGAACAAGAAACAGAAAGTTAGAACCAAAACTAGCAACGAATTCCGAAGTTTGAGGATACAAAGTTTAGACCGAAGATGACACTAATTAGTTCACACCATAACACCACTCCCAGATTCATTCAAAGCCAGATAGACACTATTGCATGAATTGAACCGACATAAACAGATGATGGCTATGGACACGAAAATCCACTAAGCAGGACTATACAGAACCAAAACAGGAACATACATTCAAACAAAAACGGCGGTTAGACCCCTTGGTGGCAACACACGACCATTGTCGACGAATGCTGACCAAAATGGAGAAGATGCTGACAGGATCGACAGTTAATTCACGAGGGGCAGTGTAACTTCTTTGAATAAAGAGATATCACGGGGACAGTGAAAGGAGAACGCGACGAGGTGAATTAAGAATACTTAGCCAAAGCACTTAGCGGAGCGGACCAGTGGCCGGACGACGCTATCGTAAACGTCACATCGTTTGGAAGGAAACGCCGATCCATCCCACAGAGACCAGACCCTTGATTGTTGCGCTTGTCAATCAGTGGGGGGATGCGATGAGTTACTAGAAACCCGATGCCGAGAGAATTGAAAGTTAGTGAATAAGACTATCCAGGACAGAAGCAAAATGCAATAGGAACAGTTAAGAGATCTAAGATCACAAGTCAAGTGCTGGTTATTTTGATGTTGGGAAAACTGGTCTGTTAGGGAGAATACAGGCCAGCACGAACGGGGACTGAGGACAGTTCACAAAACAATATGTACGGGCACAGAAGACAGAGAGCACGCACGGATGTGAAAATACCTATACAAAAAAACGTGTGTATGACCGTGGCGGCTGAGAGGAAACACATAAAGAGAAGGAAGTGAAGTGAACTAATTGGTAGCAAGTGATTGCAGAGGTGTTATGGTTGAGTGGATACGAGAGTACGTGAGGAATGGTGGAAAGGAGGAGAGGTGACCAACGGTGTGACCAATCAGGAAAGTAGCAAAAAAGTAATCGAGGCACGGGGAATAATGAGTAAAGAGAGAGAGAGAGACAGAGAAGATTGACTAATCAGGTATGGCTGATGAGTACTGGAAAAAAGGAGAGGCAAGGAGAGAATGAGCTGGGAAGGAGTGAAGTGCGGAAAAATTAAAGTGAAGAGTTATTTTCGTATGCACTGCTAATCAGAATAGACATATCAGTTTCAGAGAAAGAAAGAGACTAGAGATGAACCAGAGGTATCAGAGAAACAGTATGACAGAGGAGTGAGAGGGAAGAAGAGGGAGAAAGGAGAACTACATGTTATTAAAAGAATTTCTGAATATGTACAGATGGATAAACCCTGATGTGAAAAAATGTCTTATGCATTATTATTGGAGGAGATTTCAATGCTCGTATAGGAGAATGGGGCTTGAATATCAATGATAACAATGATATTGCAAATGATGACCAAGACGTATATTCACGAAAATCAAAGGACTTAATATAAAATGGGTTTGGCAAAAAAATTAATGGAACTTTGCATAACATTTAATTTGACCCCTTTAAACGGACTTTGTACCGAGAACTTTGATTGTGGATATACGTTTTTTTCGGAAAGGGGAAATAGTACAATTGACTATTATGTGTGTTCTATTGAATTGATTGAAAATGTAAGAAATTGTACTATTGATGAAAGAATTGAATCTCACCACATGCTATCACTATGGAACTTCAGAGCACATTGCCAGACCCACAAGTAGATAAATCAAAGAATAAGATAGCAAAGAAAATTAGATGGGATCCTACAAAACAACAGGAATATATTCAGGCTATTGAAACAGAAAGATCCAAGCAATTACTTGAACAGATCACAGAAGAGATAACATTGATGTAGATACAAGCATAGAGAAATTTAATACACTACTTAAGGAGGCAGGAAAAACATGTATATAACTACAGGCGTGGGAAGAAACAATATAACATCAAAGGGTTGGTATGACAAGGAATGTAAAGACAAAAGAAAGAAGCTAGACATGCACTCAGCAGACTGACACATACGAACAAGAGCAAAAACTTAACTCTATATGAAGGAAGAAATGAGGCATATAATAACAAAAGAACAATATACCAAGAGACAATTAGAGAAAAGAAAAAACAGTATAGAAAACAAACATATGACACACTCATACAAAACCAAAAGGATAGTCAGAGATTTTGGAACATTATAAGAAATACTAATAGAAGAAGGAAGACTACACTACCATCAATAACTATCACACAATGGAAGGAACACTTTGAAAGCGTCCTAAATCCTCAGATACCTGAAATACAAAACAATATAGAGAGACTACAACAAAACGCAGAGGAAGATGAAGATGAAATACAAACACAAGAGCTAGATGAAGAGATAACCAACAACGAAGTAAGCCTAGCAATAAGAAAATTGAAAAAGGGCAAATCACCTGGTATAGATGAAATACCACCCGAATTTTTAAAGACAATAGAACAAAACATAACTCCATTCCTGACAAAATTATTTAATAAGTTATACCAAGATAGTTATTTCCCCAGGGAATGGACAAAATCTGTTATAGTACCTTTGTTCAAGAAAGGTAACAACAAAACCCAGGAAATTACAGAGGAATATCCCTACTATGCATTATAAGTAAAATATTTACAGCCATAATAAACAGAAGATTATACAACTGGGCAGAGGAAGAAAATAAAATAAGTAGAGAACAAGCAGGATTCAGAAAAAAATTACTCAACCATAGACCACATTTTCACACTTGTATCAATGATTAGTAACTGCCTGCATGGTAGAAGAAGATGTAAACTATATGTTGCTTTTATCGATTATCAAAAAGCGTTTGATACAGTAAAACAGAGATGAATTATGGAAAATATTAAAAAAACACAAAATTTCGACTAAAATGCTAAATATGTTGAAAGGTATATATAGAACAGTACAAGCATGTGTGAGACATGGACAGAAATTACACAGAATTTTTTGACTGCCCACTCGGAGTGAAACAGGGATGCCTATTATCTCCCTTGATTTTCTCCTTACTAATAGCAGAGTAGCTGAGACGGTAACAAGGAGAGGAAGACATGGATATCAATTTTTACCAGGAACTGAGGAATTATTCTTATTGCTATTTGCGGATGATATAGCACTAATATCACAGACACCAGCTGGACTACAGAACCAAATAAAAACCTGCAAGAAACTTCTGATCACATAGGGTTAACAGTGAATCTGCAAAAAACAAAAATCATGGTATTTAGAAAAGGAGGATACCTAGGCAAACTGGAAAAATGGTATTATAAAGGAAAAGAAATTGAAGTTGTTAACAGCTATAAATACCTAGGTTATACATTAACGACTAAACTTTCTGTCGATATCTCACTCTCAGAATATGCAGGCAGAGCGAAAGGAAAGATGATAGAGATAATGAAAACTATGTATAGCTTAGGGCATATAGACATGAAAATCTATTTCAAACTTTTCGATTCACAGGTTAAACCATTACTTCTATATGCAGCAGAAGTATGGGGACTAATTAACTATTCAACAGCGGAAAATGTACATTTACTCGCAAGCAAAAAATACCTAGGGGTAGGAATGAAAACACCAAACTATTTAGTATATGAGAGTTAGGTAGATACCCGATATACATAGATAGTACATAAAGACAATTAGATATTGGCTAAGACTGGTAAAAATGACACCGGATAGGATACCGAGGCAAGCATATGAGAGGGAAAAAACAGAAGTAAACAAACCACAAAACTGGGCTCTAGGAATAAAAAGATGCTTAGACAGTTATGGATTTTCAGAAGTATGGAACAATGAGGGGGCACGTAATGAACACATGTTCATTAATGAGTTAAAGCAAAGAATGATAGATTGTTTTAAACAAACATGGCATGACAAAATTACAAACAGCGAACGATTTAAGACATATTATTCGTTTAAAACCATACACCAAACGGAAGAATACTTACACATAATCACTATAGCAAAGTTCAGAAGAGCATTGACAAGAATGAGGCTAGGAATAAATGAATTGCATACTAACAAGAAGTATATAGACATTTAGTTATCACAACATGCCCCTTCTGTCCAGTTGAAGAAACAGAAATACATTTCCTAACAATCTGTCCAAACTACAGACAATTAAGAGAGAAATACATATCTAAACATTTTAGAAACTTGAATACAATTAGACTAGAAAATTTATTACAAAATGATAACATAGATATCACACGCGATATCGCAATGTATATTTTTTATGCACTCAAAACCAGAGAAAATCTATTCTAAGAAAATAACATACCAAGAGGACTGGCAATATTACCTAAACATATCATATGATTTGAGAAACGAAATGTTATCATGATACAGATGAGAATGGAAGACGGAACTGGAAGAAGAATGAAATTAGTGTAAAAGTTTGAGGGGAAATGATAAACTATCGATGAAAGAGAGACTGGAACAATAGAGAAAGATTGGACAAATGTACATAAGTGAAATAAAAAAAAAAAAAAAAAAAAAAAAAAAGGATGACGTTGTTTATGCATATATACTTTATACAAGTGTATGACGATGGGAAGGTGGGATCATAGTAATAGAAGTTGGCATGCTGGTTGCATGTTCAGGGCTTTTGGGTGCGAGCTTGTGTGTCCCGCCCGCGCCGCTCGCGGTCTCCCCCCCCCCCCCCTCCCCTCTCTTGCGCTCCCCGCTGTGGGGGGGGGGGGGGGGGGGGGGGGGGTGGGCCGGACGGCAACAAGAGACGTTGGAGCGCGGTTGCCGGCCGGCGCGCCTCGTGCCGCTCGCGGTCTCTCCCCCTTCTTCCCTCTCTTGCGCTCCCGCTGCGATTGGGGGGGGGGGGGGGGGGGGGGGGGGGGGACAGCGGCGGGATACGGTAGGATAGGTCGGAGCACGGTTGCCGGCCCGCGCGCCCCTTGTGGCTTGTGGTCTCCCCCTCCTCCCCTCTCTTGCGCTCCCGCTGGGGGGGGGGGGGGGGGGGGGGGGGGGGGGGGTGCGCGGGGCGGGCGGGCCGGACGGCAACAAGACGTCGGAACACAGCTGGCATGTCGACATGTAACTAGTGTATTGTGCTTTTAAAGAATACCCCAGCCCATAGTCAGTTAGGAAAGGAATATCAATAGAGGAAATGTTATAGAGGCCTGTTCTTAATTTTACCAGAGTGATTAGTATTATAAAGGTTCGAGGATATATATGTTGGTAATAATAGTGTTGCCTATCAAATATTGTCTTGATTAATTAGTATGTTTTGTGAATGTCTATAATAAAGGTTGGCGTCTCATTACTGAGACTAAATTCATGCAAGAAACGAGAACTATGTCTCATTTTATTTCATACTGTTTCTTGTTGATATTCAATTGTTCAGATATTTTGTTTTGGTTTGTTTGATTTTCTTAATTTGAGAGGGGCTTGAACAGACATCGGCTTATTCAAGAGCTATTCTCTACACCTGCTAGCACATATTTTTCTATTGCCCTGATGAAATCTGACGTGCCAACTAATTGGGCTACCCCCTGTAGCAGTCGGATGTGGCACATCTGCCAGCCATGTTTCGCTGTGGCTGTCTACCTGTGTTTCTGTCTATCTGTGTTTCTGTCTGTTTCTGATTTTCTGTCAGTGTTTCTGCCCCCCCCCTCCCCTCCCCCTTTCTCTCTTTCACTGTCTCTCTCTGTCCCTCTGTTTGTCTTTCTATCTCTGTCTGTCTGTCTGTCTGTGTCTGCCTGTCTGTGTGTGTGTGTGTGTGTGTGTGTGTGTGTGTGTGTGTGTGTGTGTGTGTGTGTGTGTGCCTGCCTGTTTGTCTGCCTCTTTCTCTTTGTCTCTGTCTTTGACTCTCTCTCTCTCTCTCTCTCTCTCTCTCTCTCTCTCTCTCTCTCTCTCTCTTCTTCTTCTTCTTCTCTTCTTCTTCTTCTTCTTCTTCTTCTTCTTCTTCTTCTTCTTCCTCTTCTTCTTCCAGACCCTTCGTTTTGGTCCAGTGTGCAGACATTGCAGTCATGGCAGCCTTTCATGTACCCATCTCGCCAGGAATAGACGAAGAACACTCGGATGATTTAGTAGGAATTTCAAATGTTTTACTCTTCTAAGACTTTGCTTTCTTTAGCTTGCTAGAAGCCTTTTTCACTTGATAGGTGTTTGAATAGTCCGAGGTCGTTTTTAAAAAGTTTTTATTTATTCATTTATTTGTTTTGTTTTGTTTTGTCCCTGCGTGCCCGCATTTTTCCTGCTGTTCTAATGAAATCTGACATGCTGGCTAACTGGGTTACTGTCTGTAATATTTCGATGCGGCTGATTTGCCGCGCTTGTTTTCAGTTGGTTCTCTGCCTGTCTGTCTGTCTGTCCGTCCGTCCGTCCGTCTGTCTGTCTGTCTCTGTCTCTTTCTGTCTGTCTGTCTCTCTCGTTCTCTTCTCTCTCCTCTCTCCTTCCCTCACCCCTTCCTTCTCTGCCTTTCCCCCTCTCTTTCTCTCTCTCCCTCTTTCCCTCCCTCTTCTGTCTTTATCAAATTCGTTGTGTTTGTCTGCATACTTGTATATATATATATATATATATATATATATATATATATATATATATATGTGTGTGTGTGTGTGTGTGTGTGTGTGTGTGTATGTGTGTGTGTGTGTGTGTGTGTGTGTGTGTGTGTGTGCGTAAAATACTACATTATTGCATACGCCAGTCTGTCTTTCTCTATGCTGTACTATACACACTATACTATACTATACTATGCGACACTACGCTCTTCTGTTCTACCCTACCCTGCAAATTCGTACCCTACTTTTCTTACTCTACTCTGCCCTACCATATCATACCATACTCTACTCTGTTGCACTGCACTGTGGTATACGACACTATACAAACTATGCTATGCTACATGCTATACCATGCTATTCTACACTGTATTCTACGTGTCCCACTCTGCCCTACCCTGTCCTATCATACTTTACTGCACTACATTATATTGTAATTTGTTATTCTCTGATGCTACAAATCACAGCATAGGTGCACTACACGTTGCAGTGCTCTTCAGTGCAGTTAGATCAGGACACAGCACTGAACAGCATGCTACTCTCGGTATAGATCAACCCAACAGAACACCATTACAATGCAGTGCTAATATACAGCATGCTACACTCAGTATAGATCAACACAACAGAACACCATTACCATGCAGTGCTGCAATGTACAGCATGCTACACTCGGTATAGATCAACGCAACAGAACATCATTACCATGCAGTGCTGCAATGGACAGCACAGCGCAGTACAGTACGTAAGGCCTAAATGCAGTACAGTCAGCACAGTACAGTACATAGTGCCTAAATGCAGTACAGTACAGTACATAAGGCCTAAATGCAGTACAATACAGCACAGTACTGTACATAAGTCTTGAATGCAGTACAGCACAGTACATAAGGCTTAAATGCAGTACAGTATAGCACAGCACACTACCTATGGCCTATATGCAGTACAGTACAGCACAGTAATTACATAAGGCCTAAATGCAGTACAGTACAGTGCATAAGGCCTAATTGCAGTGCAGTACAGTACAACACAGTAATTAAGGCCTAAATGCAGTACAGTACAGCACAGTAAGTACATAAGGCCTAAATGCAGTACGGTACCGCACAGTTAGTACATAAGGCCTAAATGCAGTATGGTACAGCATAGTAAGTACATAAGGCCTAAATGCAGAATAGTACTGTGCAGCACACTACATATGGCCTAAATGCGGTACAGTCAGCATAGTACAGTACATAAGGCCTGAATGCAGTACAGTAAGTACACTACTACATAAGGCCTAAATATAGCACAGTACAGCAAGTACTGTAATAAGGCCTAAATGCAGTACAGTACAGTACAGTAAGTACATAAGGCCTAAATGCAATACAGTACAGTATATAAGCAGTACAGCACAACACACTACATATGGCCTAAATGCAGTACAGTACAGCACAGTAAGTACATAAGGCCTAAATGCAGTACAGTACGGTACATAAGGCCTAAATGCAGTACAGTACAAAACAGTACATAAGGCCTAAATGCAGAACAGTGCAGTACAGCACAGTGCATAAGGCCTAAATGCAGTACAATATGCCACAGTAAGTGCATTAGGCCTAAATACAGGACAGTACAGTACAAAAGGCCTAAATGCATTACAGTACAGTACATAAGGCCAAAAGGCAGTACAGTACAGTACCGTACATAAGGCATAAATGCAGTACAGTACAGCACAGTACACAAGGCCTAAATGCAGTACAATTCAGCACAGCACAGTACATAAGGCCTAAATGCAGAGCAGTACAGTACAGAACGTAAGACCTAAATGCAGTATAGTACAGCACAGTACAATACACAAGGTATAAATGCAGTACAGCACTGTACATAAGGCCTAAATGCAGTACAGTACAGCACAGTAAGTACATAAGGCCTAAATGCAGTACAGTACAGGCCACTACAGTACACAAGGCCAAATTGCATTACAGTACAGCACAGTAAGTACATACGGCCTAAATGCAGTATAGTACAGAACAGTACATAAGGCCTAAATGCAGTAGAGTACAGTACATGAGGCCTTAATGCAGTATAGTACAGTACATAAGGACTAAATGTAGTACAGTACAGTACATAAGGCCTAAATGCAGTACAGTACAGTACAGTACATAAAGCCTTAATGCAGTATAGTACAGTACATAAGGACTAAATGCAGTACAGTACAGTACATAAGGCCTAAATGCAGTACAGTACAGCACAGTACATAAGGCCTTAATGCAGTATAGTACAGTACATAAATACTAAATGCAGTACCGTACAGTACATAAGGCCTAAATGCAGTACAATACAGTACAGTACATAAGGCCTTAATGCAATATAGTACAGTACAGTACATAAGGCCTAAATGCAGTACAGTACAGTACATAAGGCCTTAATGCAGTATAGTACAGTACATAAGGACTAAATGAATACAGTACAGTACATAAGGCTTAAATGCAGTACAGCACATAAGGCCTAAATGCAGTACAGTGCAGCACAGTACAGTATGTAAGCCGTAAGTGCAGTACAGTACAGCACAGTGCAGAACAGAAGGCCAAAATGCAGTACGGTACAGTACATGGAAACGCCGCGCTCTACGTCACTGTTGCACACTGACATTGTGCGTACATGACTGTAGTCCGTGGTTCACCGCATTGTGCGTACATGACTGTAGTCCATGGTATACCGCATCGTGCGTACATGACTGTAGTCCATGGTATAACCGCATCGTGCGTACATGACTGTAGTCCGTGGTTCACCGCATTGTGTGCGTACATGACTGTAGTCCGTGGTTCACCGCATTGTGCGTACATGACTGTAGTCCGTGGTTCACTGCATTGTGCGTACATGACTGTAGTCCGTGGTTCACTGCATTGTGCGTACATGACTGTAGTCCGTGGTTCACTGCATTGTGCGTACATGACTGTAGTCCGTGGTTCACTGCATTGTGCGTACATGACTGTAGTCCGTGGTTCCCGCAGTGAACAAGAGTCAGCTTGCAGCTATGAAAACACAGGGAATGCAGTCGGCATTAACAGTTGTTTTTTTGTTTTGTTTGTTTTTTTTTTTCTTCTTCTTTAAACAGAGAAGTAGTCTGTCTCCCAGCCAAGCCAGTGTTGCTGGCAAAGAGCGGGATGTGTTGACGAAGACTGTAAGCAACAAACCCCGTTGCCGCCACTCCGAGTCCACTGCTGACTTGATCTACTTGGATCTACACACCCCATCTAATACCTTACTTGAATGTGCAACCCCCTCCCCTGCTCTTCTATCCCACGCACACCCCCCCACCCCTCCCCGCCAGCACCACCACCACCACTCCTACCTCCACCCTTTCCCATCCAGCACTCGCTTCCCTGCCAACGTCTCCCTCCCTCCCCTCGCTGCATGTCCTGGTCTCACCAGTATCTCTCCCTCTCTCCCCCCCCTTTCAGTCCCCCCTCTGCTTTTGTTTGTTCGTTTATTAGAAACTGTTGCCATAGCATCGCTGGCTGCGGTTTACCTATAGGTAACGTACGTTTTTATCAGCTGCTAGTCGGTTTACCAATAGATAACTTCCGTTTTTATCAGCTACCAGTCGGTTTACCAATAGGTAAACTTACGTTTTTTATCAGCTACCAGTCGGTTTACCAATAGGTAACTTACGTTTTTATCAGCTACCAGTCGGTTTACCAATAGGTAACTTACGTTTTTTATCAGCTACCAGTCGGATAGCCGGACATATTAATGAAAGCAACTAAACGACAAGGAGAGGAAAAACAAACACACACTTTGTACATTGTTGTCTTTGATTCAGCTTTTCGTTTCGTTTAAAATACGGTTCACATTCAATACAAACTAAAGAGCCGTTGTCTTCTTTGAGAATTAGAGGTCGGACAGACAATACTTTCAACTTTCCTTCCGCCATTCTTTCTTTCCTGATGAATCAGAACTGGAGAAATCTTCTGATGGGCGGACCAAACGGTGTAGATTCTATCTTACGTAGCTTGCCACGAGTAGATCAGGAGAGGCAGATTGACTCTGAAGTTCCGCTTGTGTGTGTGTGTGTGTGTGTGTGTGTGTGTGTGTGTGTGTGAGAGAGAGAGAGAGAGAGAGAGAGAGAGAGAGAGAGAGAGAGAGAGAGAGAGAGGGAGAGAGAGAGAGAGAGAGAGAGAGAGAGAGAGAGAGAGAGAGAGCATTTATGCATGCGTCTGTGCGCGCGCGCGTGTTTGTATGTGTCGCATTCTTTCCTCACCCGGGAATTGTGCATGAGAATCAAGGATGGTAACGAGACTGTCAGACGGTACATGCGTCGCTACGTGCGACGCTGAGGTATGCCGCCTGGACCACCGTGTACAAACTGCTGGCTAACACGATTTGTTCCGCTTAAGCTACAGACAGTGGTACTGTCATGTAGTGCCAGACATGCCTGCAGGCGGCATTGCTTCAAGCTGCTCTCTATGGCGCAGGGCCTGTTTGGAAAAGGCCCATCGTCAGTGAAACCAACACAAACAGAGGGACAGTGAAAACAACATACAAGGAGGGACAGTGAAAACAACATACAGGGAGGGACAGTGAAAACAACATACAGGGAGGGACAGTGAAAACAACATACATGGAGGGACAGTGAAAACAACATACATGGAGGGACAGTGAAAACAACATACAGGGAGGAACTGTGAAAAACAACATACTGGGAGGGACACAGTGACAAAAAAACATACAGGGAGGAACTGTGAAAAAAAACATACTGGGAGGGACAGTGAAAACAGCATACAGGGAGGAACTGTGAAAACAACATACAGGGCGGGACAGTGAAAACAGCATAGAGGGAGGGACAGTGAAAACAACATTGAGGGCGGGACAGTGAAAACAACATACAGGGAGGGACAGTGAAAACAGCATAGAGGGAGGAACAGTGAACAAAAACAGCATACAGGGAGGGACAGTAAAAGCAACATACAGGGAGGGACAGTGAAAACAACGTACTGGGAGGGACAGTGAAAAAACATCATAGAGGGAGGGACAGTGAAAACAACATACAGGGAGGGACAGTGAAAACGACATACAGGGAGGGACAGTGAAAACAACATACAGGGAGGGACAGTGAAAGCAGCATAGAGGGAGGGACAGTGAAAAACAACATACAGGGAGGGACAGTGAAAACAACATACTGGGAGGAACAGTGAAAACAGCATAGAGGGAGGGACAGTGAAAACAACATAGAGGGACGGTGAAGACATACATAGAGGGAGGGACAGTGAAGACATACATAGAGGGAGGGACTGTGAATACATATATAGACGGAGGGACTGTGAATACATATATAGAGGAAGGGACAGTGAAGACATACATAGAG
>JADBJO010025719.1:0-15000 GCA_016801955.1 Conus betulinus
AAATCACTGCTGCAGGTTTCTTGCTGGGGTACTTTCCAGACAAACTGCCTGGGGCCTTCCTTTGTTCACTGGAAACACACACACACACACACACACACACACACACACACACACACACACACACACACACGGACGCACATACGCACGCACACATGCAAGCACACACGCACGCACACACGCACGCACGCACGCACACACACACACACACACACATACACAAACACACACACACACAGCGCGTCCACAAATGCATAAACAACAGCGCGTCCACAAATGCACGTATGCAAGCACGCCACACATACATTCCCAGAAAGGACAGTAAGAAAACACACACAGACAGAGACAGACGTAAATAACAGACGAACTGGAAGACACAAATTCAGATAAAAAGAGAGAGAGAGAGAGAGAGAGAGAGAGAGAGAGAGACAGAGACAGAGACAGACAGACAGACAGACGGACAGACAGACAGACAGACAGAGACAGACAGACAGACAGACAGACAGGCAGACAGACAAACAGACTAGCAGACAGACAGAGAACGTACAACACATAAGCTTTTGATTCTCTCATGAAGTTAAACTGGCAATTCCAATTCAGTTGACTCTTTTGTGACATCTGTTTGACATCAAAATCATTTATATACTGAAGATCATCATAGAGAGAACATACCAAACGGCAACGGAGTTCTTTTGTTATATTATTATTGGTGCAGGGTACACTCTGAACCTGCAGCATTGTGGTATTTATCATGAAGCGAGCACGGTCTACGGTGCTTGGCGAGATGAACGTGCTGTCAGCCAGAGACCTTGAGAGAACACGTTGGTCAACCGCAGTCAGCTGCAGCAATCGTGTATAGAAGACGAGTGGGCAAAGTGTCGGGGCGGCTGGCAGGAATCGTGGATTCGACTTTAGGTGGACACTGTCCAGTTTAGGTGGCATGGACATCCTAAATAGAAGTCCGGGTCATCTTTTAAAACGTCAAGAAACATAACTGCTCCCTGGCAGATGCCATTGTGTAATGGCCACGGATGAGACACGACAGAACTTCCACGAGAGCGTTCCCATGAGTAGCTCATATTTCATTACTGCAGAGCCCACCGGCGAAAAACAACCACCGTCAAGCAACTGCCATGTGCATCCCGCAGCTTCACTCGATGCTGTTTCACCGACAGTTGAAGACAGCACAACTCTAGACACCGCCAGCTAAGAGTTCTCTGCTTCCACACCATCCCAGGAAGGCGCAACAGAACAACACAGTGCCTTGCTGACCTTGGAGACTGATGTCTCCAGGAAACAGCCTGCTGTAAAATGTTCCACCACTTACATAAGGGTCAGCCCTAAAGGACTGTTTGAAACAGCCTGCTGTGAAATGTTTCACCAGTTACGTAAGGGTCAGCCCTGAAGGACTGTTAAAAGCTTGCAATGATATGTCCCATCAGTTAGGTAAGGGACAGCCCTGACGGACAGTTGAAACAGCCTCCTGTGAAATGCTCCACCAACACACGAAGGGGACAGCCCTGAAGGACTGTTGAAACAGCCTGCTGTGAAAATGCTCCACCAACACACGTTAAGACATAGCCCTGAAGGACTTTTCGCTTCACTTCTAGAGGGAGGGAAACGATTTGGGGTGTTCTGTCACTCCTTACCAAAGGCGCTTATCAGATAAACAGAGGTAGGTATCCTCACTCACATTCCCTGAGACAAACAAAAACAGAGGTAGGTATCGTCACTCACATTCCCTGACTCGGGTATAAACAAAGGTACGAATCTTCGTTTACATTCCCTCAGGCACGTATAAACAGATGTAGATATCCTCACTTACATTCCCTGAGGCAGATACTGAGACAGGTAGGTATCCTTCCTCACATTCACTGAGGCAGGGAGTGAACAAATAAACAGAGGTAGGTATCCTCGCTCTCATTCCTTTAGGCAGGTATATATATATATATATATATATATATATATATATATATATATATATATATATATATATATATATAATAGGATGATAAAAGGAAGTTTTTTAAATCAACAGGTCTGTTTCGAGCGCTCGCTCTCCTCAGGATCCTGAGGAGAGCGAGCGCTCGAAACAGACCTGTTGATTTTAAAACTTCCTTTTATCATCTTATTTTTAATAGATGTTGCTCCCCAAGGGGTTGAGCTTTAAGAATTTTATTAGGCATTTTAGTGGTATTATATATATATATATATATATATATATATATATATATATATATATATATATATATATATATATATATATATATATTTTGTTAAAACTTTGATTAAAATGTATCAGCTTAATCAAAGTTTTAATCAAAGTTTAACAGATGCCGCTCCCAACCCGGTTGAGCAAGTTATTGTTGGTTAGCAACACAATTATATATATATATATATATATATATATATATATATATATATATATATATATATATATATATATATATATTGCTTGGTCAATCAGTGGGTGATTGCATCTCTTAGGAGATCCAAAGAAAGGTTGTTCTGCACAATTCCTAGCCGCTGACAATGCTTGGGTTATTGAACAGCAGAGCTGACCACTCACACTGTTCCATATCTTTTGATCTCCCTTGCATCCTTAAATGGATCCTCAGCATAGGCTCAAAGATTGTCTCTTACATTTTATACTCTTGCGTAATGTCTTAGTTTTTTCAACACTTTTTTCCTCTCCACACTTTCGTTTTGTTTAATTCTACTACCTTTCACTGGCTGCTTTGGGGGTGCTGTTGAATTCTTTTTTCGAACCCTTAGCGGTCGGAACACCACAGAATTATGGACTGTGGTGTGTCTCTATCTGACGCCAAGAGCACAGGCACAATCAGCCGTGTCTCCCTGATGAGTCCGATCCAGCAGACAAAAGGCCTCGGAGCAGGCGATACACATAGACCTGCCTACTAGAGGGATTGCGATAATTTCCTCATGCAGCTAGTGAAGGGTTTTCATATCTATGATATACATTTTCCCATTTACTTCATCTTCATTTTTTTTTTTTCTCCTCAGTTTTAAATCTTTGCCAAGTCACTACTATAATGATGGAAGAATTGTTGACCTGCACTTGTTTTTACCCCACTACTTTAATTGTATATATATATATATATATATATATATATATATATATATATATATATATATAATGAAACAATAAAATTCCAAGGATAAGTACCGAGCACCATTCCAGCACTTACAGAGCAGCTAGGTGTTGCAATGACTGCAAGAAATATTGAATTATAAAGCAGCTAGGTGTTGCAATGCATATATATATATATATAGGTAGGTATCCATGCTCACATTCCCATGAGGCAGGTGTAAACAGATGCAGGTATCCTCACTCACCATCCCTGAGGCAGGTATAAACAGAGGTAGGTATCCCCACTCGCATTCACTGATGCAGGGAGTGAACAGCTAAACAGAGATAGGTATTCCCACTCACATTCTTTGAGGCAAGGATAAAGAGAGGTAGGGATTAATACTAACAATTCCTGCGGCAGGTAGAAACAGAGGTAGGTATCCTCACCCACATTCACTGGGGGCACATATAAACAGATATAGGAATGCTCACTCACATTCCCTGAAGCAGACATGAACAGAGGTATGTATATTCACTCACATTCCCTGAGGCAGGTATGTACAGAGGTAGTATATTAACTGACATTCCCTGAGACAGATATAAACAGAGGCAGGTATCCTCACTCACGTTCCCTGTGGTAGGTATGAAAAGTGGTAGGAATCATCACTCACTCTCTGAGGCAGTAGGAACAGGGGTAAGTATCTTCACTCACATTCCTGAGGCATGTATAAACAGAGGTAGGTATCCCCTGACTTACATTCCCTGAGGCAGATATACAGAGAAGTAAGTATCTTCACTCACTTTTGTTGAGGCAGACAAGAACAGAGATAGGGACACTGACACACAATCCCTGACGCAGGTATAAACAAAGGTAGGTATGCTCGCTCACATTCCCTGTAGCAGGAATATACAGAGGTAGGTATCCTCACTCACTTTCCCTGAGACAGGTATGAAAAAAGGTAGGGATCCTCACTCACATTCCCTGAGGGAAGTATGAACAAAGGTAGGTATCCTCACTCGGATTACTTGAGGCAGGCATACACAGACGTTGGTATGTTCACTCACATTTTCTGAGTTAGGTGTAAACAGAGGTAGGTATCCATACTCTTATTCCCTGAGGCAGGTACAGACAGAGGTAGGGATCCCCACTTTTATTCCCTTAGGCAGGGAAGAACAGAGAAAGGTAGTCTCACTCACATTCCCTGGGGCAGGTACAAACAGAGGTAGGGATCTTCACTCACATTCCCTGGGGCAGGTACAAACAGAGGTGGGGATCTTCATGGGGCACTCACATTCCCTGGGGCAGGTACAAACAGAGATAGGGATCCTCACTCACATTCCCTGAGGCAGGTACAAACAGAGTAAGGTATCCTCATTCACCTTCCCCGAGGCAGGTACAGAGTAAGGCATCCTCACTCACATTCCTTTAGGCATGGATTAACAGAAATTAGTTATCCTCCTTCACATTCCCTGACGCAGGTGTAAACAGAGGTAGGTATCTGTCAGAGAGTGATTCGATGAGGGAGATGGTTTGCAGGGGATAGACAAGACTTACAGGAGTGAGAAGAAAAGAACCCTATGGAGTTAGAGATGGACAGTAGAGAAAAGAAACTGACGATGTTAGATAAGATACGCCCCCTTAACCCTGAACATAAATATGTATGTACATACAAATAGCAACAACGACACAGGCTAATGACCAGTCATACAAACATTCATTCATTCATTCACCCATGACAACAAATTTTGATATTACTCTACTCCGACGCGCCTTGCACTCTATCAGTCATACATCTACTCTAACACACACTCATACACATTCACTCAACCCAGTCCTATGACCCATAAGTTAATTGGGTCACTATATTGATTTGTATAGTTTCCGTCACATAGTTCCTCCTCAAACTGTCCAGGGAATATGGGAAGAACACCTTTCTTTTCACCAGTATAGCGTCTATGATAAAAAAAGAGAGAGAGAGAAAAAAACTGTGATATTCAGTCTTCAGTCCACCAGGATTCAAATGTTTACCCCGTAGATCTACATGCCGAGAACCACAACACTGATGCTGTCGCACGCGAACATGGAACCACTGAAGCCAACCCAGCGTTGATGCAGTTCAATATCGTCCTCCCAGCTTGATGGATAACACGTAGCTAACTCAGTTACCCATCCCGATGTAGATGAAGCATCTCTCTGTCGCTCACCTCAAAAGCAGATCATAGGTCTAGGTCCGCCTTACAGTAGCAAAAGTAAGTCTTTCCGATGCTCACCCCACATTTAACACATAGTTTAACTTTGGCGTAGTAAAGTTAATCAATTATTCACCCAACAGCAAATGTTCACCCCTCCGGTCACTCAAATTGCAGTAACAAAATATAGCAAATACTTTAGAGCCCACCCCATCGTAAACCACTTCTCTGACCGTTTATTCTCCAGACGTAGACCTCTGAAAATTCTAAATGATCGTAGTCCTTCAGTAGGGAAGGGATAGAGGTATGAGAAAAATGGTAGGTGGAATGGGATACAAAAATGAATGTAGAATGGGATCTAGGGATTTCCAGAGCAGTACAATATGGACTGTCCAGAGGTACCGACTCAGGATGCTGTAGGCCAGCGCATAATAGCCCAGCGCAGAATAGCTCAGCGCGACACAGTGTAGCACAGCCTGCGTAGCACATGATAGCACAGCTCGCGTAGCATAGGATAGCACGCCACCTCATGTGACGAATCTTATATAGACAGTTGCCCAGTCTGGATTCAGATTCCACTGCTAGAATCTACATAAAATTCTAGGCTGAACAACACAACCTAGACAGTTTCTCTCACTATTTGAGAGACTAACCCTACGTTTACATAAAGAATGCAAAGACCCCCCCTTCCTAAGCCTA
Source organism: Conus betulinus (assembly GCA_016801955.1). Classification (NCBI taxonomy): domain Eukaryota; kingdom Metazoa; phylum Mollusca; class Gastropoda; order Neogastropoda; family Conidae; genus Conus; species Conus betulinus. The sequence continues at coordinate 5,978 of JADBJO010025719.1, forward strand.
GTTTAGCCTCCAGGGGCTCCAGGTAGTCCTAAAACTACTACTCTCGGCGGTTACCAAACCTCTTTTAACTCCAATGCTGAAGATCTAATCTGTCAACACTACAGTGACGTTTAACCGGGACTCTCCCCCAGCAATAAATCTAAACATCTGCATAGAGGTGGACTAACTAAACATACATATAGAGGAAGCTATCCTGACATATATGGTTTGTGAAGTGACTGGCGGGTCCACACTAATTTCCCAGGGCTTAACATAATATTTCGAGAAATTCATATCCCAAAATAAAAATACTCATGCTCAAACATGAACGAATCGACATATTATGTATTAAGAACTACAAAGCAGAAGAGGAAGCCCTGGTGCATGCTGCAGACGTCAGCAGCAGCAAAGCAGGCCCAGACAGCCAGGTTGTCTTCCTTACAGACGCCTTGAGCGTGCTGCAGGCAGCAAACAACAACAACCTGCCAAAGTTAGAAGATGCTCTATACAATATCAAGTGCACCAGAACCGTAATGCAATGGATTCTGTCTCATTGCGGCATTCCAGCATATGATCATATGAGGAGGCTGATAAAATGGCAAAACGTGGTGCCCAGGGCCATCAGGAAGAAACTGCAGTCAGCCTGACAGAGGTGAAGAACGAACGAACGAACGAAATTTTATTTTACCAGGGTAATGAGATAAGCCAATTGCGCATGCTTTTTTTCCCACCCAGCCCTGAAGAACATCATTAAAGCACTCTACAGACCACCACATCAGCAAGATGGCTATCATCAGCTAACCAGAGCAGAACAGGTGGTCACCTTCCGACTCAGAATCGGGCACAGCTGGCTAGCATCCCATCTACACCGCAAGCTGCACCTGAAACCATCCCCGATGTGCACATGTGGGCTGGCAGAACAAACCATAAAAACACATTCTACAGGACTGTGGGGACCTGCAGTGTCTGAGGGATAGGACATGGCCGCAGCCGGTGCCCATCAACGACAAGCTGTACGGGTCTGTGGAGGCCCTGCAGAGGACCACCAGATTCATTACAGAATCCTGTCTACAGGTGTGATAGGCGATCGAGAAGGAGAAAACAAAGTGTGTTGAATTTGACGGGTGTGACAGTATCCTTACTCACACTCAGCCGCGGTTCTTTGACAAGACCGTCGAGAAATTCAAAGATGGTACTGAAAGAACATAGGAAGGAGATCGACAGGACAGAGAAAGGACACAGAACGGACATAGAAAGGACAGAGAAAGGACATGGAACGGACATGGAAAGCACATAGAAAGGACATGGAAAGGGCATAGAAAGGACACATAAAGGACATGGAAAGGACATTGAAAGGACATAAGAAACGACTTAGAAAGGGCATAGAACGGTAATAGAAAGCACATAGGTAGGACATATAAAGAACATAGGAAGGACACAGAACGGACATAGAAAGGACGCGCGTGCACACACACACGCACGCACACACACACACACACACACACACACACACACACACACACACACACACACACAGAGCAAAAAAATACTGACCAGCCTTGTGGGACGACTACCCATACAATGCCTTGGCTTCCTCCTACTGTGTAAGTACCACCTGAACATTTGCAGTATACCTGGAAAAGAAAATAACGTTTTCTATGGGCATACGCTGGTGTGTGTATGACGCTTCCTGTTGGGTATATGCTGATGTGTGAAAAAGGGGCAACAACTCAAGGATGATAATGCTCTTTTAAAGCACATGTTTGTACCCAAAACTGCCACACTTTGATATACATGAGCTTGGAAGAAAGTTCAGTTTAAAAAAGTAATAGCAAAAAATGGTAACTCTTTGGCAATTTTCAAATGAAAGAAATAATGTTGGAGCTTTATTTTATGGGAAAGTTTATTCAGCCAACATGAAAATATGATGAAAATCAGCGCTGTCTTTCTACATAGAGCTAGCCACAAGGAATGGTAGCCCCATTCGATTTGTTGATCCCAAGTTGAATCAGAGTCTGTAGTAATCGGCTCGCCTGCGTAGACCGGTTTTTAAAGAAAATCACACAAAGAAATGGAGACAAAATGGTACCCATACACACCAGTCTACTCAAACTATATTTTTTCTTATCTTTTACTGTGCATCCCCCCTCCAAATAAAAAAAAAATCATATATAAAAATCCAGATTAAGAAATGTTTACACTTTTGCTTTTGTTTTCTTCTGATTAGAAGTGAGTAGTGACATCTTCTGCTACAAAAAAATCATCAAACTTCTCTGATTATAAACCACCGCTTTGAGTCTTCTAGCGCGCTGATTTGCCAGCTGCAAAGTGAAATGAAAGTTCCTATGAAAGAAGAGATTAGTGTTATATGGCCTGATGTCACTGTTTGCACGTGCGGGGTTGGCTGCACGTATTGTTCGTTTTTTTTGGGGTTGTTTACAGTTCAGGGTGCGTTTGCTGACAACGATTTCCATTTGTGCCTGCAGTTGTTTACTATTTCTACTTTAGTGTTTGGGGTTGCTAAGTATGGTTTGCATAGTATTAACCATTTTTCTGTTGAACATAGGTTGCATCGTTTTGAAATGTTGTTGGTGATGCCCTTTTTATGATTTTCCAGGATATGTTATAGTTTATTTTTTTGTCTTTGAGTCTCCAAAATATATTTGCTCAGTTCTGTTTGGTTTTTGTATTTTTCTTTGTTGAATGACTGTTTATGGTTTGCGTATCTGTTTTGAAGTGATTTTCAGTGATCCCTATGTATGTTTCTTTTTCATTTTCTGATGTCACAGTGGCTTGGTATACAATGTTGTTATAGAGGGCATTTGTTGCTTAAGGGACACTGTTCTTTTTTAGCACAATTGCAGGATTTCCTTTCTTCACCCTTCTTTGCTGTGTTGCTTTTCATTTGTTGGATGAATCAATTATATTTTTAAGGTTAGGCATGCATGAATATGATAGTTTGATGGTGTTCTTGTTGAATATTTTGGACAATTTGTGTTCTTTTGGGAAGGATGCTGTCAAAATTTTGAAAAATTCTTTTCCTACGTTTGTTTTTACTCGTCCATCATATGGAGGGTTGTACCCATGTGATTTTCCTTTTTTTTCCTGCTTTTTTTGTTTTTGTTCATGTTGTTATCTGGGTTGTATTGTAGTTTGTAGCTGTAACCACTTTTTTTGCAATGCCTCTTGGTATTCTGCTGCTGCATTGTTGAATACTCTTTCATTATGTGACAGATTAGATAATCTCTTGTTTATGCCATTGGGTATGGTTTTTAGTTAGTATAGATGGTGGGTGGTTGCTATTGATGTTTACATAAATGGGTGTGTCATTAGGTTTCTTGTATGGTTTATATGCAACCCTAAACACTAAAGTAGAAAAATAGTAAACAACTGCAGGCACAAATGGAAATCGTTGTCAGCAAACGCACCCTGAACTGTAAACAACCCCAAAAAAACCGAACAATACGTGCAGCCAACCCGCACGTGCAAACAGTGACATCAGGCCATATAACACCGGCAGTAGGCGCCCCAAAACCATCCTGACGAGAGCGCTGGCTCGACAGATCTGTTGGTTTTTAAAAAACTTCCTTTTATCATCCTTTTTTAACAGATGTTGCTCCCCAAGGGGTTGAGCACTTTCAGATTTTTATTAGGCGTTTTAGCAGTATTTTGAAGGGTATGTCCTATGTATAGTTGTACAATTAGCACTGACCTCGATGTAATTGCCTTTTCATTTGTCCATCTCATTGATATGTTGTAGTGATAATGGAAAAGGTTTGAAATGGAAATAGAACCTTCATTGCAAGGAAAAAAAAAAGAAGTGGGCGACAGGTAATGTGAAATTTTGGCATGTTCGTTGTCTTTATTTACCCGGTCTTTCACACACACACACACACACACACACACACACACACACACACACACACACATATATATATATATATATATATATATATATATATATATATATAGTGACTTATAAACAAAGCTTGCTCTTATTTATAATAAAATATTTTATAAATCAATATTTCTTGCAGTCATTGCAACACCAAGCTGCTCTGTAAGTTGCTGGAATGGTGCTCGGTACTTATCCTTGGAATGTATTAGTTTATTTTTATATATATATATATATATATATATATATATATATATATATATATATATATATATACATATATATGTGTGTGTGTGTGTGTGTTATATTGGGTGTTTATATAGCGCCTAACCTGGCTCACAGACCAAGCTCTAACAGCTTTACAATAAACACACCATCTCTCTCACTCAACGGGCTGCCTACCCAGGTAAAGCCGGCCGAAGAGCAGCCTACTGGCGCTCATTCAGTCGTTTCCCGTACCATTCAAATATCGGCCACTCATTTTCATTTGTCCCTCCAGTTTCTCACATAGGATGCATGTGACGTTTTATACGTGTCCTCCATTTCCACCGGTACACGATGGCACACAATAACAGGAAGTGACAATTTTTGTGGCTTGGTAAAAAATATAGGCGGCTATCTTCAATCTGCATCAACTTTGCCAGGGCAGCGGGGGAACCCCTGCTCTTTTCGATTTCCAACTGCCGTGGGTTCTTTAACGTGTGCAGGGGGCCAGGAAAGCCCACGGGTCCGGCTCGCTTATAGTCCCCATCCGACGGACTTGACGTTCAATTCGTTTTGTTATTCAAAAACTGGGAAAGAAAGGGCGAAAAGGACAGGGCTCGAACCCACGCACTTCTAACACGTTGGATTGGCAGGCAAACGTCTTAACCACTCTGCCACCTTCTTCCTGTTCTTGTTTTTCGTAGAGAGCTTAAAGCAACAAAATCTCAAAGCTCCTTTGTCTTTATTTGCCTGGACTGTATCAAGATAGCTTTACAGAACAAAATCGCAAGCTAAAACATCATCTCTACACTCTTAAAAAAAAAAAAGGGGGGGGGGGGAGATAAAAGGAAAAAAAGGGGCAACAACTTAAGGATGATGGTGCACTTTAAAACACATGGGTCTATCCAAATTGTCATACTTTTTTATATATGAATACGGGAGAAAGTTCGGTTTAAAAAGTCATATAATAATGGTAACACTTTGCTCATTTTCATATGAAGAAATGATGCTTGGAGCTTTATTTCATTGTGAAAATCTATTCAGCCAATACTTTTATGAATCTTTCTTTATCATGAAACTATTATGAGAATCAGTGCTGCTCTTCTACCTAGAGCGTGCCACAGGGAATGATAGCCACATTGGACATGTTGATCACAAATTGAGTCACAATCTTTTCACTGTTATTTTCCCAAGGGGAACAACACGATTGGAGCAAACGCAGATAACAACTTAATGATGAACACTTTTCAATGTTAATTTCCCAGCTGTCTTTTTGGCTGTCACATTTTTTGAATGGCTATTGGGTTAAACAGTCTCGAACCGTATGCACTCCCTAGGGCGACACCAAGCTGGTGGACGTCATATGTGCTAGCATTCCGTATGTATGCGGGTATCATTGCCCTTCCCTGATACACGGCTCTGTTAGGACGACCGCTTATGACCCCTCAACACTAAAAATACCCACATATGGGTTGTCAAACGTTTCTGTCTCGCTTGCACTCAAACTATTCTGTCTCGCTTGCACTGGGGATCGTCGGCTACAGGCTTTGGGACTTAAAACTGGATCCTCTGAAAACAATAGTCTGTGTAGCAAAAGAGGTGGGAGAAGAAAGAAAGGTATGTAGGTGTATAACAAAAGGTGAAAGACTATCCAAGAAATATTCCAGGATGGAACTGCTGCAGTGCCAGGAAGAGGATCTCAACAATTTAAAAAAAACAAAAAATAGCATGTGACTTCGATGTTTTGAGTCTACAAGAAACTACAAGTGCTGCCTAAAAAACAAAACAAACAAACAAAAAAAAAAACAACACTTGGAAAACAAACTGTCCAGGATAGACTTCGAGAAAGGGTGCGGCAGCACACATAAATTAATGGGTGCGAAACTAGGTAATCAGAAAAAAATCCTTGCACTCATTAATGCGTGCACGCACCCAGGTACATCTTGATGCACGCTCAAAATTGTAGGATCAACATAATATTAATCCTCAAGGAATTGCTCTGGAAGTGATGTTGGTTGACGTACTTCTTAGTGCACTGACATCATCATCCCCAACACATACAGGGAGACATGGTGACACTGACAGTGTCATTGACTTTGCACTCGTTGGACCAACATTCACAGCAGGCATGGGTGCAGAAGCACTTCTTCATCATGGAAGTGACCATTTCCCCCTGTTGTGTTCAGTTTACACACAAACGAAACAAAAGGGACCTTTTCAATATAACAACAATGAAGGGGATACCATAGGAGCGTTAAGGAGTAGAAGATGCGAAAGAAACAATGCTACTACAACAACCAAACAAATCGTTCAACGCCTTAAGTGGAATATAGACACTGAAACAGCCTGGAAAGAGAAACGCAATGTTGTAAGAAGATGGCAAAGAGAGAGAAGAAAACCTTGCCCTGATCTAGCTATTAAAACGGACATGAATCAGAAAACTGAAATGTTCGAAAGAGTAGCGGAAGAATCAAACGAAACCAAGTGGCAACAATTTTGTCTGTCACTTATTTATGACACAATACTGACTCAGTTCTGGTAAGAAAAACACGAACCAAACGCAACCCCAGATATCTTAGACGCTGATGGGATCACAAAACTCAAAGACACATTTGGAGAAAGGGTCGGCTCTACTTAAACGTTTCACAGCACAGAGTGATCAAAGAAATCTGGAGGAAAAAAGCAGAAATATTTGACCAAGTTAAACCAACATCTAGCTGAGACTGACATTGATGATGAAATTACAGCATATGAACTGAATTGCGCAATAGCTGAATGCACTAAGGATAGTGCTCCAGGACCAGAAAAAGTACGGTATGCAGATATCAAACAGCTCTCAGAAGAGGAGAGAGCCAACTCTTCAGTCTCTACCAGGAGAGTTTTGATAAAGGCTATGTCCCAGAAGACTGGACGCACACCTACCTGAAAGCTTTACCAAAGCCAGGAAAAGATCATCATCGGCTGAATGGGTATTGCATACTCACTAAGCAAAATATAGCAAGAAAGCTCATGGAACGAATCACAGCAAGAAAACTGGCAAGAGATCATGAAAGTTGACAAATTCTATCAAATCAAGGAGGCTACAGAACAGGTAAAAGTACATGGGAAAACGCGACCGCTTTTGCCCATGAAGTACACGAAGGATTCCAAGGAAAGGAAGAAACACTAGCTGTTGCAATAGATCAGGAAGACGCATACACCAAAGTCCAGGTCTCACTTTTCATGGGACTCCTCCGTGACAATGGAGTCAACAAGACACTTACACGATGGATAGCACCGGCACTTCAGGAGCGAAACGTCATCCTACGATTTGGAGACTGGATGTCTGAGCCTCATAAACTTTTCATGGGATTACTTCGAGGTTCTTTCTCTCTCGCCTTTACAGTAAAGGCGTTGCAGAACTCAACAGAAACGGAAATGCTCGAGAGTTGACACTAACAGATGACGGTCAGATCTACAAAACGTCAAAGAATGCTGAAGAAAGGACAGAAGCAGTTCAGCAATAGTTGAACAACATTGCTCAGTGGTGTCAAGAAACTAGGTCATCCATCAGCCGTACAAAAGCCCAGACGTTAGTCTGCACTCTCAACAACGAGACATCAGGACAAGTACCCTCACCAGTTTCCTTCACTGGAATACCAATTGAATCAACAGACAACCGACGCTATTTCGGTGTAAACATTGACAGAACGCTAAGTTTTAGACAGCATGTTGAGAATATTGTTCTTCTCTGAAGGTCATCATTAGACATCAAAGTACTTATTTTCAATGAGGTAGCGTCGTATATATCCATTTTGTTTATGATAAGTTTTTTATAAGCGAATTCCTGATTTTATCGTAACGTTTACAACAGTCTGAAAAATGTACCTCGTCTTCTATTATATTGCAAGTTGTACATTTCCTGTCTTCACGCTTAATGTGTGGGAATATCTACCTCTGTGTATTGCGAAATCATGTGCGCTAATTCCTAATTTACAAAGTTCTTTCCTGTAATGTTTACATGTGCATTTGATGAGGTATGGTTCAAGCCTACATTTATTACCGATGTCATTATACAATTCTAACCTTGGTGCTCTTTCTTTTTCTTTTTCCCAAAGTGTATATATTCACTTTGTAACTATTTCTCTGTTACATAACGCATTCTTTGAGGGTTAAGTGTACTTTGGTTAGTCCATACATGTGTCATTCCAATATTACTTAAGATCTTCTTTACAGAAGATTTCCATGAACATGATGGGTCAAGATATTTGTACGCTTCTCTTAGATATGAGTCTTCCTTTGATTCCATTATATGGATCCAAAACATTACTACCTGACTCATTATTTCTTGACACAAGGGAAATCTTCGAAGTTCAGCTAGTACTGGCAATTTCATTGCTTTTCTGCGTACGCCTAATATATGTCTGCAAAATTTTACATGTACGTTCTCGATCGGTTTATTGGATAATAAGTATTTGTAATAAATGTCGAACATTGCAGTCTGCTTTTCAACATGTCCTATCTTTTCTATAAATGGAAACCAAACTTCTGCGCCATAAAGCATAAGTGGTGAAATCAAAGCATCAAAGAGTTTTGCTATTGATGATACATTGACATGTTCTCCATTTACTTTACGTAGTAAGGAATGTACAGATTTATTACCTTGTTTTGCTATATGATCTTGCGCTTTATGTAACCCTCCACTGTTATGAAGAATTATTCCTAAATACTTGTATTCGTTTACTGTCTCAAGAGGATCATCTCCACATGTAAATGCGGTTGAAAATGTTGAGTCAGTTTTAGTGAATATGACAACTTTTGTTTTATCTTTCTTTAGTTTCATGCCCCATTCTGTACAATAATTATGAATGTGTTTAAGTTGTGTTTGTAATCCCGATTTTAATAACTATGTCGCCAGCATATAATAAATGCGACATTCGTGTTTCTTTCAGCTTGTTCATAACAG
>JADBJO010025719.1:20000-23416 GCA_016801955.1 Conus betulinus
TCCGCGTGCAATCGATGATTGTCTACACAAACTTTTACACATACACTTTGCTCCTCCACGTCCACCCGATAATTATCCTACACAAACATTTACACATATGCATTGTCCATCCACGACCAATCGATAATTATCCTGCACAAACATGTATACATACACTTTGCCCCTCCACGTCCTATCGATAATTATGCTACACAAACATTTACACATACACTTTGCCCCTCTACGTCCAATCGATAATTATCCTGCACAAACATGTACACAAACACTTTGCCCTCCACGTCCTATCGATAACTATCCTACACAAACATTTACACATACACTTTGCCCCTCCACGTCCAATTGATAATTATCCTATACAATTATTGACACACACACACACACACACACACACACACACGCACGCACGCACGCACGCACGCACGCGCACGCACGCACGCACGCACGCACACACACACACACACACACACACACACACACACACACACACACGCACGCACACACACACACTTCGCCTCTTTGTCCAATGTACAATCAGCCCATACAGCTATTTACATATGCCCGTGCCCCTCGTTCGTCCGATCAACAACGATCCTAAACAAACTTAGAAAAAAAAAAAAGTCTACGGTGCATTTGCTTAAGTGTGTATTTGTCTTCCTAACTTCATTTTTGCCTTCTTTTCTTCTTTCTTTCTTTTTGTATCTTGCAGTCTGTCTTTCTTTTATTCTCTCTTTCTTTCTGTCTACGCGCCTTTCTTTCTGTCTAGTCTATTTTACTTCCACCATATCTTTCTTTCTCTTTCCACGTGTTTCTTTCTGTCGTTTACTTCGTCATTCCGTCCTCTTTTTTTTTTCTCCTCCGCATATACAGTGTATACAATGTGTCACTACACCAATCAACAGAGCAGAAGTAAACCCTGACGCTTTGTATCAAACGCCCAAACACCAGAGAATGCCCATTAGTTACAGAACACACAGGTTTGCCTGGTGCAAGTGATTACTAATCGGAGACAAAGAGGGTGGGAAAAAAGAGGAGGCTGGAGGCACCACCTTAAGAAAAGAGGGGGGGGGGGAAGGGGGAAGGGGGAGCGGCGGGAGGGGGGTATGTTAAACGGATTTTTTCTACGTGGAAAGAAATAAGAGGCTGGGAGAGAGAGAGAGAGAGAGAGAGAGAGAGAGAGAGAGAGAGAGAGAGAGAGAGAGAGATGTACAGAGACAGAATGCACACCTGCACTTTGCAACAAATTATTCAGTAAACTTACACATGCACTTGCTACTCTGCATTCTACACAAGATGTGTGGCATGAAATCCCGAGAGCGGTACCTAAACATATAGAGAAGTTCTACTTTTTTCTCCCAGAAAAAAAGCAATTTTAGTCCAATGTGAAATAAATCAGAAGGCAGTGAGAAGCAATCGTTTTCATTCTTCGCCCTCACTTTAATCTGCTTTACCACGATTCCTTTCTTCTCTGGTGCCTTTTTTTTAAGTTTGACTTTATAATGTAAGAGACTTCAGTATCAATAATAGCATTTGTTTTTTCCAGTTGACAGTAAAAAGAACCAACCTGTAGCAAACGAAGAACACACACACACACACACACACACACACACACACACACACACACACACACACACACACACACACACACACACACACACACACAAACACTCACACACATGCATGCATACACACATATATGCACGGGCGCGCACGCACACAGACAGGGCCTACCACATACACACACACACACACACACACACACACACACACACACACACACACACTCACACTCACAGAGGACCTACCGCACTGACTGTTGCTGAGGTCATGGTGAAGATGATGGCAGCGAACATAAACAGCATCATCGTCAAACGTGCTTTTCTGCATGCCCACAGACCATTATCATCATCCCCATTTCATCATCACTCCTTCTACTACTACTACTACTACTGCTAATAAAAACACTATCATAATAATAATAATAATAATAATAATAATAATAATATTAACAATACTATTACTACTACTACTGATACATTAGATGACGATGATGGTGATGATTGTAATCATTAATTATTATTATTATTATTATTATTATTATTTGTTGTTGTTGTTGTTGTTGTTGTTATTGTTGTTGTTGTTGTTAGAATTACCATTACTATCATTACAAAAACGAAAAAAAATAATGAAAATAATAACGACTTCTTCCTTGCGCTGAACACAGAAGCAATCTGAAGCGATCAAAGCTAAGTGCATTTTCTTTATTTTTTTCGTTTTGTTTCAAATGATGAAGACCTAAGAGGTCGAAACGCGTTGTGTTTTGTCTTGTGACTCGTTTGTCCACGTTTCTCTGGGCCTTTCGCTGACATTTATTTAAGATTTGTTTAGATTTCCGCCTGCAGTCGTTTCACTTTGCAACTACGTCCAGTTATAGTTTTTCCAACAACAGATCTTTAATTAGTCCATGACACGCTAAATCATTATCACGTCATGGGATCCCGTAAAAGATGTTGTTGTTCCTTTTGGAATGTCCCTCTGAATCGTCCTCTTTACATTTTTAAGGTTTCCAGCCATAAACACAGAGTTAGGTTTTCATCTTCAAAAGTTTGTTTTCTTTCGAGTTAGTAGTTCTCTCTCTCTCTCTCTCTCTCTCTCTCTCTCTCTCTCTCTCTCTCTCTCTCTCTCTCTCTCTTTTCATCTCTTTTAAGGAAAGCCACATTGTCGTGCAGTTCTGCAGGCATGTCCTTCACATCTTCAACATCTTTCTTCAACCCATCAAACTTATTATAGCTAAAATCACGAAGAGAGGCCGAGATGTTTTTTCATGGTCGTTTCACCAGGTGTTGTAGCAGAGATAGATGGCAATACAGTGGAACAAATGCCTGTGGATGCCGGCCATATCTGTCGCAAGTTCTCAGTCTTCCCAGCAGATTCAGGTCCTGGGTTCACTTCTACAGCGCAACAAGGCAGGAAAACTCCGAGGCAAAAACACGACGGGAGTAATCTACCGTGACACCGTCTTGCAGCCTTGCCAGCATTAACGTCCGAATTAACAACGGTTTCCTCTGCATCACACGACGCCACATGAAAGAATTAAAACCAGGCACAAACACCACAAAATGCTTGAAAGGCCAAAGCTACCTCTGGCATGGTCACATCTTCCATGTTACCAGATCCAGCGAAACGCTTGGCTGACAGAAATTACTATTTATTGGAGCTCCTGTCAGCAGGTGTTTATACTTTATCAACTGGAAGTGCCCCCCCCCCCCCCCCCCCCCCGATAACTGATGCCACAAAAAAAGGAAGTGCGTTGTGTGTGATGAGAGTGCGGAGTAATGTGAAGCGACAGCGCTGTAGTGTATTGGTGTGTGGTGTGGTGGTGTGTGTGTGCGTGCGTGCGCTGAGTGGCGTGTGTGTGT
>JADBJO010025720.1:0-7500 GCA_016801955.1 Conus betulinus
TATACTTTTAAGGTTGCGGCATACATCTGAATATGATAGGTTTTGATGTGTTTTTGTTGAATATTTTTAGACAAGTTTGTGTGACACACACACACACCACAAAACACACAACACACACACATTATATATCTATATATGCTGAACAATCAAAATATATATTCGTCGTATAGCTATCTATATATCTAGATAGGTGGATAGATAGAGAGATAGATAGATAGACAGCAGATAGATAGATAGATAGACACACACACACACACACACACACACACCACAACACACACACACACACACACACACTCGCACACGTGCGCATGTCTTGTAGAAGAAAAAAAAATACAGCTCACCCACATAAAACACCTTTTTTTCTGGAACTGCCTTGAGTGTTTTCTAACGGGTCTTCGTTGTCCAATCATAATCAGAAGCAGGGCCTGAGGACCTGTCTGATTGGCAGATTGACTGATGTGGAGCTGTGCCCCACATTGCGAACGCCCCTCCCCCATTCTCTCTTCCTTATTGTCTGCTGACTGTAGAACGGTTCAGGATACAGACGTTCTGAATGCATGGTCATGCCTGAGAGAGAGAGAGAGACAAGCCTGAGAGAGAGAGAAGGAGAGAGAGGAGAGAGAGAGAGAGAGAGAGAGGGAGAGGAGAGAGATCTTAATGACACTTGGGGCACAAGGGTGAGAGAGGAGAGAGTACAGAGATTTACATTTTGTGTTTCTTTTGTTTTTCAGTCCAGCCTGATTTTACTCTATGAACGCTGTTCAACCCCCATATTTGTGCTTACATTGAAATGTTGTGTCTCTGTGCATGTATCACAAAGCTGATATTAGAGGACCTTTGATATATACATTCATATTTGTCATTGTGATCACCGTACCTTTTTTTTTTTTTTTGATATCATTACATAAAATGCATCACAATAATCACGCTGCACGCTTGGCACTGTTGGCAACCCACGCGCGCGCGCGCGCGCGCGCACACACACACACACAAACACACACCCACACACACACCACACACACACACACACACGTGCGCGCGCGCGCACACACAAACCCTCTCTCTCTCTCCTCTCTCTCTCTCTCTCTCTCTCTCTCTCTCTCCTCTCTCTCTCTCTCTCTCAGTTTCTGCCCATCCGCCTGTCCGTCTGTCTCTATTTCTCTTTCTTTCTGTCTCTCTCTCTCCATCTGTCTGTCCGTCTCTCTCTCTCTCTCTCTCCTCTCTCTCTCTCTCTCTCTCTCTCTCTCTTCTCTCTCTCTCTCTCTTTCTCTCTCTCTCTCTCTCTCTAGAAAGAACACACTGACCTTTTTTCAAGATTTTGCTATTAATGTTTCTTTTGAACTGAGTGTTGACAAGACTGAGATTTTACATTTCTTTGGCACAAGAACGTGGGCACTGGACCATCATTCGTGCCTATACCACCATTGGAAACATTTTAAAACCGTCGTATGATATCAGCTATTCTAAATTGAGAAAAGAAGAAAATATAAATGTTACGAATTCCAATCGGGAATTGCGAAAACACGTATCTATGAAAAATATTAAAATCATCTTCAGGTTTTACTATGAAAAATAATGGCATAACAGGCCCCGAAGTACTTGGCAATGATAATGCGGCCTTTGTCATACCGGCACTGAAAATCGAAAAATGTTTTACATCGGCAAAACACTGTCAGTTTTTACAGCCGAATTGACAGACATCATGTTTGCTTTCGAATTCTTGGTGAACTTTCCAATGACAGTATTTAGAACTGTGAGATTGGTGGATTTTAAATCGACAGTTCCCTTTTCACTCCATGAAAATTACAGGCTGCTAGAAACAACAGCATGGAAAAAAAAATTAGCAGACGTTCTGATGTGAAAAGACTCTAACACAAAAAATACAGCTGCAGTTCCGTTGGAAATTGTATCAACAAAGTTGTCAACCAGCCGCCGTGGCGAAGTGGTTAGCGTTGCGGACTCCCGGATGGGAGGTCGTGGGTTCGAATCCCATCAGAGTCGTGTGGTTTTTTCTGCCCCGACCGGCTCCTACCCAGAGTTGAGTTTGCTACGGGCTCAGTTGGGAAGACTGGGACCACACAGTCGAGTTACATCCACTTAATGGATGCGTTTCTGAGAGTGTTGCTCAAATTTCCTGACCAACACTGCAGGTGCCTGTATCTCTCGGGCCTGGTTGACACCGGGATATATTATGAAAGGAAGCGTAGAGTACAGCCTGTCAAGTAGTCTCAGACCGAAATGGAAATCCGTAGCATCATCTTAATCATCCTCATTCTCATCGATCAGCATTAAAAAAAAAAAAAAAAAAAAACAAACAAAAAAAAAACAACCAAAGTTGTCAAATGCACCGTTGTATTATTCTAGACTTGTAACTTCCCTTTTTTCCGCCTAAAAATTAACGCTTTAAAAAACAAAATTCTCCAAAAATGTGTATTGCCTGAGTGGTGCAAAAATCACAGCTAATCACATTTTATTCCATTGTTAAAGTCTCCAGAGGTTTTCTACCTGATTCAGTCACAGCAAAGAATGTTTCGGGAGAAAACATAGGAGCTGTATTATATGATACAAAGGTTTTACTACAAATTGCTGAATCCCTAATTCACACCCCATCAGGTCATTCCTGTAGATTTTTTTTTCTTCCAATGTAGATTAGTGGTGAGGGACACATCCACCCACCCACCCAAGTTTCTGTATTTTGCATTTTGTTTGTTATATGTATCTTTAACATTACCTCTTTACTGTTAACGCAGTGTTCACAGTTTTACATTACCTCACACATTTACACTATGTCAATACAAACAGCGCGGTATTTGGCAACTTTGTAAAGCTGATTTTCATACACCAATATTCTTTATTCATTTCATCAAGGACCAGTATGAAACAAAAATATCAAATGAAAAAAAAAATGATGACACCAAATTTGAAAATTACAGCTGCTTGAATCGCACGTTTATTACCGAAAAAATATTGATTCTGAAATATTCAGTAATGTTGAAAACACAACACACACACACACACACACACACACACACACACACACACACAAACAGCACACATCTACATCTATCTACCTCTCTCTCTCTCTCTCTCTCTCTCTCTCTCTCTCTCTCTCTTCTCTCTCTCTCTCTCTCTCTTCTAACTCTGTATGTATGAGTATGTGTGTGTGTGTGTGTGTGTGTGTGTGTGTGTGTGTGTGTGTGTGAGTGTGTGTGTGTGTGTGTGTGTGTGTGTGTGGGTGTGAGTGTGTGTGGTGTGGTGTGTGTGGTGTGTGTGTGGTGTGTGTGTGTGTGTGTGTGTGTGCATAAAAAATCCAATACTAGGGGACACGTAAGCCCTCATGGCGAAAGCTTGTACCGTCTTCACTGTGTGTGTGTGTTTGTGTGTGTGTGTGTGTGGTGTGTGTGTGGTACACATATAAAAATCCAATACTAGGGACACGTAAGCCCTCATGGGGAAAGCTTGTACCGTCCTCACTTGTGAGCCAGACAGGAAGGAAGGAGCGAGGCTGCGGGATGGCTCGTGGCATTTGCGTGATGGTAGCAGTTTTGGCCGGTGGGCCCTGCTGTCAAGAAATAATGGATTTTGTCTGAATGGAAATGCCCCTGTGCTTTTGCCTCCACCCGATGTGTGAACACAGCGCAGGCTTCCAAGGCTGGTGCAGAGAAATGCTCCCAGCTGCTTTTGTTGTACAGTTGTTCGGAGAGTACTACTTCTCCTTGTCCCACACACACATTCGTGTGCATTTTTTTTATCTGTTCTGCCCTTTGGCCATCCCTGGGAAAAGCCCTGGTAACCCGGGATTCTTTTCAGAGGGCGTGTGTGGAGTTGCACTGTCTTCTTCTGTCAGCGAAACATCATCGACTGAGGCTGGAATATGCACATGATAGTTACTTGATGATGGCGTCTTTCGCTGGAGGGCTCAGCCTTTTCTTTTTTCTTTCTTTTTTTCAGACTGGCGCAACCATGGCATTGCTTTTTGTTTGGAGGTTCTGTGATTTCACATCCAGTGACCATCACACAGTGAATTCAGTCTTAGAGCAATTATGTCCCTTGACGTCATAATGGAATGCCCTGTGCGTGCCGGAACCCTCTGTGTGAACACTGTGGAGGGTGTGCAGGTTTTGTGCAGGATTGTGCAGGATCCCACTGACCGCGGGGGGGAATGTCTTGTTGACAGCGGGACAGACTGGTATCCCGGGGTTCTCTTCGTAGAGCACATTCGACCTCATGGTGAAAGCTTGGCTGCTTCTGGGAGTTATACGGCTCTCACCTGTCAGCGGGAACAGCAACGGGGGAGGATGCGAGATGTACGTGGTGTATGCTTGGCGGTGGTGGGGTGTTTCGCCGGTAGGCTCTGCAGTCATGATATACGGTGGTCAATCGATGGCAAAGCTCCTGTGGAGGCTCCCATCGCGTCACATTCACTGGCTGTTACACAACGGCATCTGTCAAGGAGCAGTTATATTCCTTGATGTGTGAATGGGATGCCTTCGTATGCCCGCACCCCATAATTATGAACACAGCACAGGCTTCCAAGGGTGTTGCAGGATTGCTCCCAGTGTGTTTGTTCAGCAGTTGAGGACAATAGTTCTCTGGAACCATCCACACCTTCTGGTGTGTGTGTGTGTGTGTGTGTGTGTGTGTGTGTGTGTGTGTGTGTGTGTGTGTGTGTGCGTGTGTGTGTGCGTCCGAGCGTGCGTTGCGTGCGTGCATGCGTGTGTGCGTGTGTGTGTGTTGGTCGGTGTGTGTGTGTGTGTGTGTGTGGTGTGAGAGAGACGAGAGAGAGAGAGAGAGAGCGAGAGAGAGAGGAGAGAGAGGGAGAGAGGGGTCGGGGGAGGAGGGAGAGAGAGCGAGAGGGGAGAGAGGAGAGAGAGAGAGGGGAAGAGGGGAGGAGAGAGAGGAGAGGGAGGAGAGAGACGGGACGGAGGGACGAGGAGGAGGAGAGAGAGAGAGAGAGGAGGACAACTTTTAATGCGACGTTTAGTCAAAAACTTTTTTAAATACAACTTTTTTTTTCTCTTGAAATTTATTTCATCTTCGATATGAACATGAAATGCTGGGTTAGGGGGGGATAAAGTTAAGAATGAGAATACTCTCGGATTAAGTGCAACCATTATGTTTCTGCCTGCACCTTAAAACAATTCACCCGTTAGCTTGTAGGAAAGGCTTTCAGGATTTTCTCTCTCCTCCACCGTGTTTTTGATGGCTCTTCCCACCATTGATAAGCGAGGGTTAAACTTGCTGTTGAACCACGGCCACTTAAAAATGGCTTCTAAAATCAATACGGAAATATGTCTCTCCAAACATGCCTGAAGAATCAAATATGAAGGTGTTACTGCTAACAATAAAAACAGCGTATATGTTTCGCTGGTTTTTGTGTGTGTGTATGTGTGTGTGTGTGTGTGTGTGTGTGTGTGTGTGTGTGTGTGTGGAGTGGGGTGGGGTGGTGGTGATGGTGGTGGTGGTGGTGTGTGTGTGTGTGTGTGTGTGTGTGTGTGTGTGTGTGTGTGTGTGTGTGTGTGTGTGCCACCGTCTTCAGACAATCAGAACCTTACTTGCAAATACATGAATGAATGAAAGAAAAAATGAAAAAAACAAAAGATAAATGTGTGATGAAAGATGAATAAGAAGAATAAAACAAAATGAATAATAAGAATAATATAAAACGAATAGAAATAAAACGAAATGAACAAAATAAAGAAATATAAATAAATAACATGTGAAATAAAGCAGGAAAGAGATAAGAGAATGTGAATAAATAAATAAATAAACAAACAAACAAACAAACAAACAAACAAACCTTGTCTGTGGACTCGGAAAGCAAATGTGCTGCAAAAACAAAAAAAAAAAAAAAAAAAGAAAAAATAAAAGAAACAAAAGCACCAAAAAAAAAAAAAAAAAAAAGCTCAAAAAAAAAAAAAAAAAAAAAAAAAAAAAAAAAAAAAAATGGAGATGGAGAGCTTCCAACCCGTGGTTTGACAGCAAGAAGATTCTGCACTTCACCTCCATCTAAAATGTTGAGAATCTGACAGCAGTTGTCCAATGACATCGCCGACGCTCTCCATCAAACTTGAAGAAGGCATGGGGAGTGCACACAGCATTCAAGCTGTCAGATCTAGGATTGAGAAACTGCACACTATTCCATCTCACACCGCTCCGTCCTGCGTTCTGGCATTGCCACCTCTCTCTCTCTCTCTCTCTCTCTCTCTCTCTCTCTCTGTCTGTGTGTCTGTCTGTCTGTCTGTCTGTCTCTGTCTCTATCTTCTCTCTCTCTCTCTCTCTCTCTCTCTCTCTCTCTCTGTCTCTCTTCTCTCTCTTTCTTCTCTCTCTCTGTGTCTCTCTCTCTCAAACACACACACACACACACACACACACACAACACAACACACACACACACACAACAACAACACACACACACACATCTTTTTTTTTTCTCTTCTCAATGCTGTTTTTCCATTTTTCTGTCTGGTACAGGCTTTTAAATAATAATCAGTGATGGATCCGGGACAAAGACTCTTCTTCATGGACTGTCATTGATTGATAGATGGTTGGGTTTCTTCCTTCTTCTGTGATTCCCTCCTCAATTTTTCGTGGTGTGTGTTGTGTGTGTGTGTGTGTGTGTGTGTGTGTGGGTGTTGTTGTGTGTTGTTGTGTGTGGTGTGTGAGAGTGTGAGAGAGGAGAGAGGAGAGAGGTGAGAGAGGAGAGAGAGAGAGAGAGAGAGAGAGAGAGAGAGGGTTCTATTACTTTAGCCCAGAGTACCCACACACAGGGCCTTTCTGGTCTGTCAAATTATTACAGAAAAAAAATGCATCTTGAAAGACGAAAAAAAAAAGTGAAATTCAAAAAAAAACGGACATTATGTTATATGCACAGAGTGACATGGAATTTAAAAAAAAAAAAAATAAAAAAAAAAAAAAAAATAAGAACGGGCACCATGTATAAGCACAGAATGACATGGAATAAACAACAAAAAAACCGAACATTATGTATATACACGGAATGACATGTAATTGAAAAAAAAAAACAACCAAAAAAAAAAACAAACAAAAAAAACGGACACTGTATATATGCACAGAATGACATGTAATTCAGAAAAAAAAAAAAAAAAAAAAAAAAAAACGGACACTATGTATATGCACATATGAGATGGAATTTTAAAAAAAAAACGGACACTATGTATATACACGGAATGAGAATGGAATTTTAAAAAGGACACTATGCATATGCACAAAATGATGTGGAATTAAAAAAAAAAAAAACGGACACTATGTATATGGACGAAATAACATGGAATAAAAAAACGCACAAAATGACATGGAATGTAAAAAAAAAAAAAAAAAAAAAAACGGACACGGAATGGGATCGATTTGAAAAAAAATGGACACTATGTATATGCACAAAATGATATGAAATTAAGGAAAAAACGGACACTATGTATATGTAGAGAATGACAGGGAGTTAAAACCTTTAACATCTAAAGGCCAGACAAGGGTTTT
>JADBJO010025720.1:17500-23415 GCA_016801955.1 Conus betulinus
ATTTCAGCATTCTACAGATTCTTCACCTCTTCCCCAAACACTCTCTTCCACCAGACGTCAGCCACAGAATCATCAACATGATAAAGATGCCGGCTGTCTAAAAGAAGATGATAAGTCAATAGAACCATCAGCCGAGTTACTGAGGCGAAAATGATCATATCCTGAGAGGTATTGACAAGCATCGATGCATACACTAAGTTCCGCAATGAAGCCACTGTCACGTGGGACACAGACGTTCTCGCTCCATTGCACACACGTTTGATGGTCCTGGCTGAATTGTGAACAGACTGAAGATGATCGGTACGACTGACTGCAGCCATTGGCGTCCTAAGGCTGGTGAACAGAGCATCTGGTGAAGCTGAAGAGAGAGAGAGAGAGGGAGAGAGGAGAGAGAGAGAGAGAGAGAGAGAGAGAGAGGAGAGAGAGAGAGAGGGGAGGGAGGGGGGGTGGGGGGAAGGGGCAGACAGACAAACATTGATACTTTTGACACTTTGACACTTTGATTTCTTATTGTTATTACCAAAGAGGTCTTTTGACAATGGGGGGTGGGGGGTGGGGGAGGGGGAAGGGTGTTGTAACAAAACAACATTTCATTCTTCCTTTCCTGCAAACAAACAGTACATATTCATTCCTAGTGTGTATTAAATCAAGGTAAATGAGAGAGAGAGAGAGGAGAGAGAGAGAGAGAGAGAGAGAGAGAGAGAGAGAGAGAGAGATGAGAGAGAGAGAGAGAACATGGCAAATGCTTTGCTGTTTTCCACACTCAGTGACTAGAGCGTCCAGAACAGAATGGCCATACTCGTCAGTAATGACAACTAGCATTTCCTAAATGGAAAGACTTTTTAAAAAAAACGATTTTTTCTCAACCGTTCTACTCTCTCCCCTTTCACTTTTCTATTGCAGTTATCAAGGGAAGTGTTTGCAGAATAGATTCGTTCCATATTTTCGGATACATTTTGGTAATAATTGTTACATTGTATGATCCTATTCCCCAATTTTCAATATTTTTTTCGATAACAATGTGTTTTCCTCCATGGTTTATTGTCAGAGAACCATATGAACCAGTAAAAGCTAGCCATTGTTTGCAGTAGGGATTATTGTCATGTACACAAAAAAAAAAAAAAAAAAAAACCTACTCTCTCGTGCTGGTGTCGCGTGAAATCTGGGAACGTGATATCTGGGAAGTCTTCCCAGATATCACAGAGTTTTTTTGCGAACGCGTTCCCCAAATGTACTGTGATATCTGGGAAGGCCCGTGATATCTCGGAACGTGGTCTTTCAGAGCTCAGAAGGGCAGAAAGAAGACGAAAAAAAGAATGGATTTTCGAGATAAGGTAGGAAACAATTTATTTAGGTGCAGTTGAGATCTTTGGCCTTCTTGTCATTTTATTTTTTTTCGCACGCGTTCCCAGATTTACCGTGATATCTGGGAATGTGTTCCCAGATTTCACGATTGGAAGTTCAGGAAATCTGGGAACGCATTCCCAGATATCGTGGTAAATCTGGGAACGCGTTCCCAGATATCACGGTTTCCCAGATAGTATACGACACCGGGCACTGCAAAACACTTCCCCTTATAACTGCAATAGAAAAGTGAAAGGGGAGAGAGCAGAACGGCTGAGAAAAATCATTAGGGACCTAGTCTCTAGAAATTATCATCTGCGATTATATTTCATTCACGAAGGGAAAGAGGCGCGAAGATAAAGTCCATCAGGGTGAAGATAAGATCCCTCAGTTCTCCTATGACATGTTAGAACCTCCCCCCCCCCGTCTCTCTCTCTCTCTCTCTCTCTCTCTCTCTCTCTCTCTCTCTCTCTCTCTCTGCCTCTCTCTTTCAACACAAAGACAGGAGGTAATTATCATTGAATTGAATAAAAAACAGCGGTACACTAGAGAGGCAAATGGGAAATGTGCCATTTTTGTGACAGTACTATCACCCACAACAGCATGATTGTAAATACATTTTTTGCCCAATAATACAGTTGATAACCTTCAAACTACTTTAATTCTAACACATTTTCACTATTTTTGTCAAAAATTTAAAAAAAAATCAGGCAATAATGGGTTAACAAACTGCATGCAAATTACTCGATGGCTTAAACACACACACACACACACACACACACACACACACACACACACACACACACACACACACATTTCACACAGTAGTGGAGCTAGAAGCAACTGTGCTCTATTTCTATTAAAACAAACAAACAAACAAACAAACAAAACAAAAACGATCAGCTGAAGAAGGAAGACGAAGCAAGCAAAGAGAAGACAAGTTGCGTGGTAACTTAGATCTCGTCCTGCATTGAATTTAGCATTTTAGACTATAAAATATCTTCAGGGAACAAGTCTCTAGAAATCATGATCTGCGATTATATTTCATTTAAGAAGGGGAAGAGGCGAAGATCAAGTCCCTCAGGGCGAAGATCAAGTCCCTCAGGTCTTCTATGACATGTTAGAACCACGCTGCATCACAAACAGAAGGCCTGCATGTGGTTCATCGTGTGAGTGAAAAAAAAAAAAATTATTGTACTTTATAGGCAATCACTCCAAGATTCGTTTCCAGGACTATCCATGATCAAGTCATCTTCAGCCTGAAAAACATGAGACAGGGAGGTTCCGAGAGATCGTTCGTCGTAGTTGAGAATATAACAAAACTATCATCGGTGCAGCAATGCGAGAACTGCTAATGTTAAGAAGATCCACCAGACAACGGATAAGCGAGTTTTCAACAACAATAATAACACCACCAGAATACTGATTAGAAAAAAGCCCATGATATCCGTTTCATCCATGATTCTCTACTTCCTCTGGCACAAGAGAAACGCCCAAACGCTGGCCAGGATGAAATAAGATAAATGTTCGTTTTTGTCTGCTGGACGACACACTTAATAGGAATACATGTGCGCAGTTCTGAAAAAAAAAACACCCAGATCTTTCTACCCTCGAAGAACAAGTGACAGAAAATATGATGCGAAAGTGCTGGAATGTTTATTTCTTTGCTTTATTATTAGGAGTATCTTTTCTACCACAGGTGTTCGGTAGCAACATGATTTTAGGCAACGTAAAGCATATTAATCTGTTAAGTGTGTTTATGAAACGTCCGAGTGATTCTTAAATGTGACGGCATGATATGGCTGACAAGAACTGACTGTGCAGCACATCAGTGGCGTAGTGGCTCACATTTGTCAGAAACATTGGATTGCTCTCATGATTCATAACAATTGTATGGAAGTGTTGTGGAATGGAAAAAAAAAAATGAACAAAGGATGTGTGATTTTGGAGAAGAAAATGGTGGACGAGTACACTCACCAGGGTTTGAGTATGGTGATCGGGGGAACAAGAAGGAAACCAAGCAAGCTTTCTGCTCGTAGAGCTGTCATCAGGCTTAGAGTCAGTGGGTGACACAGACAGATCTTATATGTGGACTGACAATAAAACAGAAGGCATGAACAGAGCTCAGAGACAAAAGGAAGTTAACTGGGGTTAGACAGTGAATAGGAATCATGAACAAGTTAAATTGAAAAAGCAAGAAGGCCTGTTCAAAAAAAAGGGGAGGGGGAGGTGGGGGGGGGGAGGGGGTAGTAGAGAAGGGGGAACGATGCCTGAAGCTCAGCTGCTGTCACTCTCTGGTGTTCAGGCCGGCAGATGTGCGATTTTATCATGATTTCTGTTTTCTTCCTCCCTCAACTTTAATCTCCTGATACCCTTAATAAAAAAAGTGACATAATCATGACTAGCCATGTTGTTGAGTTGTAATTGCCAGTACATCCTTAAAGGTAGTTATGTAAATCCAATGTAAAAAAAATATTGTTGTATATCTTGGTTTGATATGTATTATTATTCTTTTTCTTTCCTCTCATGCATTTCGTGTTCCTGATGACCTTCTGATTGGTACATTTTGAATGCATGAGTCGATGAACGCCATTACCTTTTGTCACTTCTTTTAGAACGTATCTATTAGATAGCAAACATATCCTACAATCCCATGAACACAAAATCACGTGCCATACGGTTTACACTAATTGTATCAACTTCGTGCACAGTGAGTGACAATCATGTCATCGGCAATTTTGGATCAGACTTAGATTTCAACATATTCTACGGATAATTCGTCAATACAGACTATAGATTGTTGAGTCGCCTGGCTTGCAATTCGTATCTGAATGCTACTACGCCCATGTACATTTCCACTCTTCTTAGGAGAACCGGCGAGTGAAATCGCCCAGCCTTGATAACAAATACCGTCTCGTGTGGGTTTTGTTACCTATCAATGATTCGGGTTGTACTTTTCTCCAGGGGCAGGAACTCTCAGTGCAAATGGGGAGGAGGAAAGTGCGGGAGTAGGTGTCTGGAGTGAACCCTGTCCTCTCGGGCTACTCATACACCCCCCTTGTTTTCAGGAATAGTTTCCCCTCTTTCTTGTGTGGTATTCCTGTTCCACTCATAATCGGGCGACGAGACTGGAGGGACTGATCTGGACGACTGGGTGATTGATAGAGGATTGCGTGTCCCCACTTGCCCTCTGGATTGCTTGCCTGCTACCTAGTGATTAATTCCGGCTGCAGACGCCCTGTCGCCATTTTGATGGGAGGTCGAGCGCGTGCGGAACTCTTCATCTTGTGAGAGCGGAAAGGACTTGCTGGGTTACTTCGTTTTGCAAAAAATTTGATTTAGTAAAACGCGGGGTGCATTTACATGAATATTAAACAGAGTCAAAACTCGTTGGGTGTAACAAGTAACCCTACGTAAAATGTAAGGGTCACAGGGTTGACATCAGTACAGCCATGTTGTCAGGCTCTGCTTATTTCCTTGGCCGAATATACTACTCCTTGTGTAACTCTTTGGGTTCATTCTTCTTCTTCAGTTTCTCTTTTCGGTTCTCTTCTTCTGGGGGATGGTCTATATGCAGGTTCTGCTACTCATTGGCGGGCTGGGGCTCCTTAACGAAATCAAACGGATGGGTTCCCCCTGTATTGGAAGGCAGATATCGACCCCATTGCTTACCAAGCAAAGCGGATAGTGTTGTTTTGTGGTATGCCATTTGTATGACCGTTGGAAGGCAGGCCATCTATCCCCAAAGGGAGTGGTGTTTTTGTGGTGTAGACCGTTTCATTGCCCCCCATAAGGCAGCCATAGACTCCAGCTTCGGGAATACTCCTTCACTTATCCTGCCAGTCTGTGTCACGTTTACGTTGAAGGAGTATCTTCACCTATCCTTGATTCTTGAAGACCTTTGAGGCGACAGGCAAAAAAAAAAAAAAAAAAGAAAAAAAAAAGAGAAAAGAAAAAGAAAAAAAAAAAATCTTCGCGACCAGCTTCCCCCACTCTTCTCGGTTCTCAGACGGTCTTAGGCAGGTTGCTGAGTGTGAGGCCAGTCCATGCACTGTTGTTTGTCCTCACCATCTCCTTCTCTCTCTCCTCTCCTTCTTCTCTGCCTTCTCGTGCTGTTCCTTGTATAACGGTTTGGGCAAGTCCCCTGTTTTGATCTTGATGCATGACCATACCATCTCATTGTCCTTTTTTTTTTTTCCTTCTTTTTCTTTGGTGGATACAGGCCTTCATAGGGTCCAGTGACTTGCCTGATTCTGCACGGACTTCCTCAGTTATAACTGTGGTCTTTGTATCGTAAAATACTAGGGATTTTGCAGAAGCATCTCATCTCTAATTTATGAAATCCTTCTCTTTAAGTTCAGCTCTCAGAGTCCTAGTCCCTTCTTGCAAGCATAGGAGGCATAGAAGAACTATTGATACTACCAGGGACACACCAGGGGGGTGCTGATCCTGGGAACTGATGTGATGCTTCTGTCATTCTACATGGGTTCCTAGTCTGGCTAGCGCGCTGTCATTTGCACAACTCTGAAGAGCACATTATGTTTCGATCGTTCATCTGATCAGGACCAAAA
>JADBJO010025721.1:0-23414 GCA_016801955.1 Conus betulinus
GATGGCTCATGAAGATCTTTTTTCCTCGCCCAGAATTCTAACAACATTACAACACCCCCATCCCAGCCCAAAAAAGAAAAACACAACCAGCCCTCTATATTACATTGATGTCATTAATCTCGAAGCATTCAGATGTATGTGCGCGCACGCGCGACCGTGTCAGTCCTACGGCGTGTTGCGCGTGTCATACGTGCTGCCGTATGTGTGTGGACAGACTCTCTGTCGTCTCCCCATTGTTGGTGCTCCTTCCTGGTGCTACCTCTTCCAAATCCCCGGCTTCACAAATTCAAGTATACACAAAACGTCCCTACGCCTCGTCGCCCTCCCTACGCGTGTCCGAAATACGCTTTCCCAACACTACAAATCAAATCCACGACATGTAGTTTCTCAGCCCCCCACTCCGACTCCGTCTAGGCCCACAGTACAATCGAATCTCCCCATACGCATTCACATCTATATAATAATATAGATATATATTATACTACAATTATATATCATATATATTCTTCTAACTATACTTAATACGAGAGCGAGTACATGCAGAGAGCCAGAGAAGATACGATGACAGAGTATGTGATTGTGACTGAGTGGACCGTTTTGTTGGGTGGGCTTGGGTGTGTGTGTGTGTTGCTGTGTTCGTGTGTGGTGAACAGCGAGAGAGAGAGAGAGATGCAGAGAGAGAGAGATCAGAGAGAGAGGAGAGAGCGGAGAGAGAGAATGTGATGGAAGATTGTTGGTATGCTGTTGTGTATGAGACGAGATGAGACGAGAGAGAGAGCGATAGAGAGAGAGAGCGAGAGAGACACAAAAAGACGCTCCGGTTGCTTGTGTTGTACTGTATGTATGTGTGGTGGTTGCTGTGTGTGTGTGTGGTGTGGTTGGTGTGTGTGTTGTTGTGTGTGTGTGTGGTGTGTGTGTGTGCTTCTGTTGATTAACTGTAAAACATAGGATAATACCGGGTGTGGGATCAATGTGCTTAAAACTATGGGAATTATATTGCAATGCATATCTTTTCTATTCATATGGTCGCTTTCAGGAAGAAAATGTTTATGCTTGCTAGCGGAGGCACACCACACACACACAGCCACACACACACAGCACAGCACACACACACGCACTCGCAAACGACACTCCACACACCACGCTTTCTCTCTCTCACTATCAGGAATAGAGAGAGAGATAGGGATGTGGGCAGACAGACAGACAGTATAAGTGCAGGCACACACATGGAGACCAGAGGCTAAGGAATCAGATTAACTCAAGATAGAGAGGAGAAACAGGGGAGAGAATAGACTGGGTAGAGATGTTTATTCAGCAAGTGCAAACGAAGCTCTTCATGCAGGACTGGGACAAAGAAATTTTCACCCCCACTACACTATGACTGAATATCACGTGACTTTGCTCAGGAAAGCCGATACATGCGCAGGATTTACACACACACACATCCCAACACACACACACACACACACAAGCATCCAACACAACACACACGTCCGCCACGCACGCACACACCACACACGTCGCTCGCGCCACGCACTGCACGCGCACAGTACAGACAGAAGACAGACCAGACACAGTGATAGTTTGTGCCCAGCTCGTGTATATGGTCTTTTTCTTCCCATCAATATGTGGACCACGGTGCTTTAAACCATGCACGATCGATTTTGCTGAATCTTACTGGCTGATATCCTTCTGCAGGCGCACTGCTGGATGGTGGTGGTGTGTTTATAGATTTTTCGAATTGTTTTGATAGTTTATATTTCCTTGTTTTTCTTTTTATTCTGTGGGAATGAGACGTACACACATAACACATGTCCCACGTACACTCTAGCTCATGCTTTAGGGTATCCTGTTGACCATTTGGAGACACGCATTTTCACGAACCACACACACACGCGCGCCATAAATACAAATCTATGTGTTCAACTGTCACTTCTTAACGTGTTGCTGTTCTATCTAACCTGTCTGTTTTAAAACTAATCGAAGACTGTGCTTGAGTGTGAAAGGGTTAAACCTGAATGGACCTAACGTGGAGGGGATGATCTTATTAAGGTCGTTCATTAATTGGGCGTCTTTCACATCCACGAATACCAATCACCCCACCGGCCCCCAGTTTTGTCCTTTTTTTTGGTCCATTTCTCGTTGTTAATGTTTGCATGTACAAGCGTCCGCGACAATCCCATGGGTTACCTCATCCGAGCGTACCCCTCCCTCCCCCCCCTGCTCCCCGGGGCAGGTCGGGGTGGGTGGGTGATTAATTCGCTTTTAAGCTTCGCGATATAGCGCCCTATACCCTATTATCCCATCAGAATAAAAAATAGCCCTCACAATTTTTTTTTTGTTCGTGGGCGTTTATTTTGATTAGCGGGGCGGCCCTCTCCCCTAACCAAAAGGTTAACACAGGTACCCGTTGAGGACAGTGAACTACACAGATCGGGAGAGCAGCCAAGCGTCCATCCCAGGACCCCTACAGCTGCTGGTTGGCAGTGTAATAGATAGATTATGTTACTCGGCCTTTCTTCCTACAGCACTTGACCATGTTCTTTCCAGACGACCAAATCACAAGTCATCGGCTCCCTCATTTATGTTCTCGGAGAGAGAGAGAGAGAGGAGAGAGAGAAAGAGCAGAGAGTGCGAGCGTCGGTGCAAATATCCCTCCTCTCTTAGGGAAAAAACATGAAGGAATATTTTTTCAAACTGACGCATTCTGTGTACAAATGTGACGTGTATCTCCCCCTTCCTCGCCTTTGATTCACAAAGAGGGAGTAGATTGACTCAGTCTGACACTTAGAGGTTCCGGTAGCTAACCACGTGAGGGGATTAACCCTGAGAGAGAGAGTCCTTCGCACTGCCTCATTCACACACAGCGCGTACCCAGCTTCCATGAAATGAACACGCGTATGCTCAGGCTAGCACTCATGTGCAAACAAAAATCCGGGCTTAGCAGCTCTTTGAAACACGGTCCTCAAACCACTCTCTCTTGCTTTACGGACACTTCATTCAGAATTTGGGCGAATGACGTGGGAGGGTATACTGGGAAAATGGCATGGATACAAATGGAATCTCTGTACGCAATCTTTTCATCCTACATGCAATAAGTCGCAGCGCTTGAAAACTGCCGCACGAATGACAACAGAATGTTTTACAAGCGCCATTAAAGAAAGGTGCCAGCCAGTAAGGACTTCAGCTCGTGGTCAACGTGGCAATGCACAACCTCCAACACTCCTCCTTAGTGACGGAGAAGGATCGTAGTGTGACGGCGCCCCGTGCCTGCTGGGTCATGAAAGTAGCCGTGTAACTGCCGGCACCTAAGTTAAATTGAGCAGGAAGCATCCCACTCCGCCTTGCGTGCTGAACGACGTGACCAGGTCCCCTTTAGTAAAACGGGAGCATTTACGTGTGCGCCTGTCGGAATGGTTGCCCTGGTAAGACGTCTTGCTCTCGTCCTCCCGTGGGGGGGCCCCGGAGTCATATTCCCAGCGGGTTGTCCCGTCCGGCTGTGAGCCAGGATGGAACTGCTCTCGCCCGTTGTTGGCTGTTGCCGTTGCGCTCGCTTCTTTCTCCGTCCCTCTCAACGCTCCTTACGGGGAAACAAGAGGGCCACAAGTCTCCGTGCTCTCTGCTCTCTTTCTCCGCCCATCCTTGCGGCATAATTCTTTCAGTCTTTCTCTGTCTCTCCTTCTCCGCTCTCTTGTTCTCTTCTCTTTTTCTGTGTCTGTCTTTCTTGCTCTGTCTCTCTTGCTCTATAAGAAGGATCCCTGCTACAAAATGGGCCCAGCTAGTCTCGAACGTTTGGTACAACTAGCCAGGCTGTGCAGGCGGTGTCTCCAGCCTAGGGATCGTCACAGGCAATGCGTAACGTATCTACAACAATAAGCACAGAATATCTTTCCTTTACTGTCAAAGCAAATGCAATGCTCTCGCAGGGAGAGTAGAGACGAGAGAGATAGAGCATAGAATGAGAGGATCCGACGAGTGCTGCATAGAGCCGAAGACAAGAGAGTAAAGGTGGTAGGGCGTCTAAGACAAGACCACCGCGTATCTGAGCACTTTGAATGAACGCGTCAATCAATACGCTTCTCTTCCTGTGGTAATTTGAACGAATGTTTTTAACACCTCCCGCTCCTTACACGAGTCGTCGCTCTCTCTCACGACGCTCTCTTGCTGTAGCACCACACACACCCACACTACCACACACACCCCACACACCACACCACCACACACACACACTCACACACTCGGACACACACACCACTACCACACCACACACTCTGACAAACCAGATCCACAAACACACACAGACACACACACATCACCACTGTCACACACCACGCAACTACACGCGCACACGACACACACACACACACACACACACACACACACACCACCACAACCAACACACTCTCCGGGGCGCCCGTTCACACACAAACACACACGAGCCATACAAGGCGTCAAAGGCAAAGGAGGAGCACTGGGTTCTTCGGGACATATAGAGAAAAAGGACCGCTCCCGCAGTTGAGCCCCTAGAATGGGCCTTAGCATTGCCATCCCCCGCCATCCGCGATTCCTCCGGCTGAACGCAGGGCGGTCAAATTGGCGGAACGGAGGCGGTGAAACTGCACAGCTTTAAACCGTGATTCGGGGGGAGCTCCCGCGATATTTAATCGGCTATTATAATTAATTTCTTTTTCGAGAATTGCTCTTTTGCGGAGTGGCCGATGGCTGAAAATGAAAAAGGACATCGCTTGAGCTCCGAAGAGCGGTTCGGGAGTCCTGCTGCGTTGCGCGTCTCGACGTTTTCTCTTCGGGCGCCCAACTGGAAAAACACTATCCCATTGTTTTCATCATTCCACCTTTACCGTGTACCGTTCTGGTAGTACGGGTGTAGTGAAAGAGGCCTCCCCCCCCCTCCCCCCCTCCCCATACACAAACCCCTCATTGTTTTGGGATGTGTTTCCTCTTCTCCCTTCTTATTTTTATCACTTTGGATAAATGGGTGCCCCTGCGGCTAAATCTGAATTAAGTTCGAAACGATAGAGGAGAGTCGGATGAACGGAATCGTTTGAAGTACATCTTCTTAAACATCTGAAATACCCTTCACCACCCACAGATTCTTTGTTCGGTTTTGGAGTTTGGTCGTAGCGTCCTCCTACCCCGTGTGCCCCAAACCAACCAGAGGGCGTCAACTCCACCGATGCGGAAAGCCCCAATCGTCCCACTCACAGGACCCCGTCGGACCTCGAGCGATGGGAGTGTAAGGTGATAATTTGTGTGGCTTGCTGGCTCCTTTCTAACAGTGTGGCATGCATTGTCAACGACATCACTGTGTGATGTCTTGTGGCGGCTTCCGAAGAGAGAGAGCAGAGGAGAGACGGACGCAGGTCCCGGGTGGGTTTTTTGTTCTTAAACCTCTGTGAGTTTGCACCTGCTGTTCTTTTGTCCCATCCCTCCTGACAAATTATTCGCCCAGAAAGAAAACTCATGGCTGAGTCCTGCATTTGAGATTCTCGTTGTTGATGTATCCTCTACAAAAAAAACAAACCAAACAACACACCCACTTGCATTTGCTCTAGTACAACACACCACACACACACACACACACACACACACCACACACATCTCCTCACACACACACTGCTCTCTCACACCACCACACATCAGCTCTTGTTGGTAACATTAACTCACAGACCACCTCGTTCTCCTCGCGCGCACCCATCGAAAGATCGCCTGCGGGCACCACTCACATCCACACTACACACATACATACACACACACCACACCACCTACCCCGCACACACTCCACACACTCGATTCACACTATGTCTCTCTGTATCTCTTGTGTCTAACTAAACACCACATCACACACAAACACCCCATCACACACCACACACCACCCACCATCACGCTGGTTGTTCCACCACAGCTCGCGTACATTCGACTTAACCCAGTCTTCTGTACTGCGACGAGCATAAACATAGAGCGCCCGCCCTCCACATGATGATAGTACTCTCACGCCTTGTCGCTCCCTCGCCTCCCTTTTCCCTTTTTCTCCTTCCCTCTCACGCTTACGGAAGTGGAACAGGATAGTCTTCGAGTAACACCGGGGCGGGTGGGGGGCGGGGGTGCGGGGGGTTCGGGGGGGGCGTGGGGGGGGGTGGGGCGGGGGGGGGCTGGCGGGCGGGGGGGCGGGTAGACGAACTGGAGAGCGCTTACGCGGTTTCTGGTATCTGTAAACGTTTGGCCTCTTTCTGGTCGCGCACTCCGCGTCCAGTCCCCGTTCTTCTGAGTAAAAGCTCAGGTCAAAAGCTGTTCATTTCAACTATAGTCGCGTCGAATACGTTGCCATTATAACTTAATTTGGCTTTATATACAAGAAATCTTCTTCTGTTTTTGCCTACAACGTCACTTGCGTATTTCGCCCAGAGTAGGCCTAACAGCCCTTTATCGGTTTTCTCATTGACATTCGACATGCAACACATCAATGTTTGGCTTTGCATTAACTCTGAATTCATTAACTGATTTCTAATCGGTTTTATCAATCACTACCTGCTGCCTGGCACCTCCTCATATTAAGAGGTCCAGTCTGAATAAGATCCTAACGGACCATTTTTACAAATATTTGGTGATACAAACATCATGTAATGGCAACTTTTTATCAGCGTGTAAAGGATAAATTGTAAAATGATCAGAAGTTTAACAAGAAAACTAGGAATCTTGAAATCTTGAAAAAAAAAAAATGGTTGCGGAAATATTAATAACGAATAAAAAAAGGAGTGAAAGTTTACAGCTTTGACTAGTCGTTGACATCGACAGTCTATGGATGCACAGATAGGGATGGAAAGATCTTATTACGATATAATTATTCTGCACAAAACACCGTCTTGCCTAGTGCAGTCGTGTGAAAATACCAATATTAAAGTTTACCAGGGCACACGACACACACACACACACACAGCCACGCACACACACACACACACAACCTGCTGCATGACTTACAGTTACCTCACCTTGTTATGAACACGTGAGTTAGAATGATCTTTGAAACTGCTGCATCTGTGCCATTTGACATGTAGCAGGCTCCGACGCAGTAAAATGAGAAGGAACACTCTCAAACCCGCTGCATGGCTCTCACACGACGGTCGACAAGCGTCTCTCTACAGTGAAGTTGCTGAGGCAAGTAGTTTCAGCCTGCTCGGTAAATTAAAGCAAAAAATGCATGGAGAGTGCACCTTCAGTCAAACTGTAAAGCGCGCCTATTTCAAGCTTGCTGCGTTCATGAAAATATGTGGTAACAGCTCATCAAACAAACTAAGAAGTAGTAATATTGGAATTGCTGCATGCATGTGCAAATCATGCATGCATTCAGTTCCTTTCGATAAATTCAGTGTTGGTAGTATCAGAATTCTGTGCCACGTGATGCAAATAACTTTATCATCTCCTTAGATTAAACTCAGAAGGAGGAGTCTGCGTGTGGCTGGATGATCACAAATAACGATGTATTAATTTCTTTAATAAACTTAGAAGGAGCTAGTCAGTGGTGCATTAATGACATAACGTGTATTCAACGCTCCTTTAGTAAGCTTACGAAGGAGAAGCATCAGAGAGTGCTGGGCATGATGTCAATGTAACAATGTATTAAACTTCGTTTTGTTAAACTTAGGAGTAGTATTAGAATGCTGCATGATGCAAACGTCGCTCGCGTATCAGCCTTCTTTTAGTAGGAGCTTCTAAAAAGTAGGATTAGAGTTCTACCATGATGGCAAACAACCGTGTGTAGGGCGCCTATCGGCTCCTTTAGTAAACCCAGGAGTAGTATCAGAATACTGGCGAAGATGGGCAAAATAGTGACACAAACAACTTCTTTAGTAAGCTCAGGGTTTGCTTCAGAGTGCTACATTATTCAAAGAGAGTGTGTATCGACGCCCTTAGTGAAAAATAACATGTGGAGTAGTTTGAGCCTGCTGGATGGGTGCAGGGACGAGGCAGAGTGGTTGCTAGAGCTCCGTGGCGTGTTTCACTGCGAACATATCCCATCAATGGGTTGGCGACTGGAGTCAGTGATGGACTGCCCGTTGTCTGCGGGTGCCTGCTTCATCACTCTTGGCACGGCGGTCTTGGGGGAAATCGGGATGGACCCTCCACAAGGCTCCTTTTTTTTGTTCCACGGTGTTCTTCCCACCCGTGGCATGCATAATTCTCCTGCTCGTTCTATTCGTTCTCGGATCCTTTCATTCTTTCTTGCTCCAATAGTCTTTTCGTATTAAAAGTATTATCTATTGTGAAAAAGGATCCATAGAACCTACTTTCCACTTGCTTGTAATTATGTCCACGCCTTGACAGGTTTTAGTATTCTATGATTTAATGCAGGCCAAATACGTAACGCTAGGTCTGCCTTTTACAACAGAGAAACCAACAAGAAAACATAAATTCCTGTTATACAGAAAAAGTAAAATGTGTGTGTTGTGGTATGTTGTGTTGTGTGTGTCGTGTGTGGGTGGTGATTTTTTGTGTGTGGTGTGTTGTGGTGTCTTGGTGTGTGTTTGGTGTTTTGTTGTGTGCCGTGTACGCATTGTGTGGTGTCTGTGTTTATTGAGTCAGAGAGAAGAGAGAGAGAGAGAGAGAGAGCATAGTAGAGAGTCATCTGGATGACTGCCGTTGACGATCTCGTATGAGAGAGCTACAAAGAGATGACGAGAGAGATCACTCTGACTAACTCATTTCTTTCTACACAAGGCCCGAGAACGCTCTCCTCCAGTACAAGAAACACAAGGTCCTTCGACGATTCCAGCAAAAAGATTACTGTTGAGACTCGATCGATTCGCAGATTCATACTTGTCTGTCTTCCTGCCAGTTTTCACTGACTCCACTGGTCGGGCTCCCTCAAAAAGACCAACCACTATCTAATCCCTTTTTCCTACTTCTATTGCTTACTTTACAGGGGCTACTTTTCTGTGACAATCCTTCCGTAACCATTCGAGGCTGTACGTCTACAAATCAATGCGCCTTTACATTCTGCGCCCAAGCGCGTTGCTTACAGCGCAGTTAGATACTAGTAGCACATATGGGACTTGTCGCAATCAATGGACTTCCGTGTAAACATCTCCTTACCACAACTGGTCTTCTCGCATCATTGTACTTCTCCCCTCACTTCATTTCTCTGTCCTCTTTGCTTTTCCCCCTCATATGCATCCCCATCAAGTTACACAAGACAGGTATTCCCACAGACAGGATTAACGCTAAGTGCGAGGGGAGGGGCTGGTGGGGTTGAGGCCGGTGCAAAAGTCCGAGTGATCTCGGCGAGGAAGGTGCCGCAGGCCCTTCGAAAAATACCGTGTCACTAACGGCATCGCGTTCCATGTACTTCGAGACCCCTGTTAATCTTCTTGTTGGGCTGAGCCACTCGGCCCCCTCCCCCCCCCCCCCCCTCCTCGCGAAACCAAGGGAATTATTGGTGGAGTTGTTCTGCTTTCTTTCTGATAAATCATCCATTTTAGCATTACTAACTGCTGGCTCAATTCATGCGTTTGATATGCTGGCCTCAAAAAACGCTTGCATGGACTTATCAAAGTGTTTGGCGTCGTTCAGAGCAAAAATCCTGACTGTCGGTGGGTGGCCCGAACCATCGTGTACCTCCATAAGACGGCGTCATACATCCGTTGCCTCCCTTCCACTCCCAAGAAGTCTATCTAATCCTACTGCGTCCAGTCTCCAAAACGACTTCTCTCGAACTTTTCTAGAACGCTCGACGAGTCAAGATGCATTTCTTGTCCTAACCTGAGCCAATCTTCCTCTCCTCTCTCACTTCTAGCAGTTGCCTTCTTTTGAACTGGGCCTGCTTCGGCGTCCGGCTCTTCCATTCTGTGCTCTACTTGGACGACCTCTTTCTTTTTTCGCTCGTCCTTCAGTCTTACACAACCCCAATATCATCTTCCTACTCCATCTTTTTCCTCCTCGCGTTTCCTCCCCTCCCTTCTCTCTCCTCTCTTCTCCTCTCCGTCCCTCCCCATCTTCTCCATCTTCCCTTCACTCTTTCCCCTCCCTCCCCCTTCCCCTTCCCCTTTTTCTTCCCTCTCTTTCTCCCTCTCCTTTCCTTCCTCTCTCTTTTTCCCCTCCTCCCCCTCTCCTTCTCCTCCTCGCCTCTGTCCTTTGTGGCTCGCGATATCATAGCACTCTGAATCCATCACCGTCCATCCAGGCTGGTCGCGGGGGGAGTCGGGGGGCCGGTCGAGGTCGGTGCGAGACCTGCTGCGGCGCCTATTGCCTCCCTCCGTCCGCCCCCTCGCGTCCGGCGCGCCCGCGGCGCGGCGCTCGCCCGTCCGGGCCGCTTCTCTTCGTGCGGCGCGCTGCCCGCGCTCCGCGGCCCCCACCCCCCGCCGCTCCCGCTCCCTCGTCGCGCGCTCCTCCGGCTTGCGCGGCGGCCTCCTCCCGTCGCGCGCCAAATCCCCCCCCCCCCCCCCACGCGCGCCCCGCCCCCGTCCCCCCCCCTCCCCCGCTTCCCTCCCCCTCGCGCCTCCTCCTCTCCCTCGGCCGCTCCCCCTCCTCTCGCCCGGCGGCGCCCCCCCCCCTCTCCTCTCCGGCTCTTCTACGTCCCGGCGCCTCTCTTCCACCTCCTCCCCGCGCTCCCCCCTCTCCTCCTCTTCGCCCATCCCCCCGCCCGGCCCCCCGGCGCAACCCCGGATCAAAAGGGAAAGGGGAGTCGCGGAGCTGAGAGGAGGGTGCTGGGGCAAGAAGGGCGGACAATTCATGGC
Organism: Conus betulinus; assembly: GCA_016801955.1. Lineage (NCBI taxonomy): Eukaryota > Metazoa > Mollusca > Gastropoda > Neogastropoda > Conidae > Conus > Conus betulinus. The sequence continues at coordinate 10,749 of JADBJO010025721.1, forward strand.
TGCGGGGCACCCTGCGTGAAAAAGTTCCAAGAAATACACAAATGCGCAACCAACCAACCCCGGGCCGCCGCGAAGGCGGCCTTCAGAGAAGACACAAGCCACCACAATTCTCTCAATATAGACATGCTTTTGCCTACTGCCGCCGGCTTCCTTCTAACAAAATCCTCCCTGTTGACGCTTTTTCGGCGAATTTCTCGCGTCCTTGCTATCACCTATTGGCTCGGTCGTGGGTATGGGTCTGTGCCGTCCGTATTGGGTCCGTTGTCGGGCTCTCATCACCCTCCCTCCCTCTTTCTCATCTGAGTGACACTACATTCATGCTGTACACCAGAGAGAGAGCTAGATAGAGAGAGAGCAGAAGGAGAGAGAGAGGAGAGAGAGAGAGAGAGAGAAGACATTCTTTATTCTACGATGATAATTGCATAAACACTGCACGTGCGTTTTATTCCAGCTCCTCCCACCCTGAGCGAGGATGAGAGCAATGAGTCGAGAGATAGAGGAGAGAGGAGCGAGAGCGAGAGAGAGAGAGAGAGAGAGAATGTGAAATGTTTCGCTGAATGAGTGATAAACTACTGTCCTACAGAGATAGAGGTAGAAAGCATGTGGACGGATACAAAGTGATGCTATTTGTGCAGGCCGCCAACTTTCCTTTGAACCCTGACGGAACATCAAGTGTGCTTTGCACTTACATTTTCTCAACGTGCATCTTAAGAATGTTACACCTATCTGAAGGTGAAAAGGTTGCCACCCGTTTAAGAACGTCGAGGATATTGCCACGTTACTTCTAGTTGCTGCACCCCCGAAGAGTATGGCTGTGGCGTGTTACTTTTTTACGGATAGAATTTTCAACACGGTGCACTGTACTCTCTCTCGCGGAATCTTCTTTTGAAATAAAGAAAACATCGAACGGATCCCGATGCTTGCACGTCCACACACACCCTGGGCCACACACAATACATGGACACACAAACACGCACGCGTGCGCGCACGCTACGCACACGTCGGACACTCATGCTTGTAGACACAAACACACAACGCGCGCACACACACAGCCACGCGCGGCGCGCCTAGACCACTCTGGCCACCCGCTGCAAACACACACATCACCATACAAACACACATCTAGATGCCGTGCGCGTTTATAACACATCAATACACACCCAAAAGTACCATCAACTCGCTCGAACACCATCACGCTCCAACACACACGCACGCGCGCGCACCACAACACACCCACACACACTACACCAAACTTTTAATGACACTATGCTGGAGCCGGCCCAAGCGCTCAGCCGGCCAAGAGCACCACGTGATAATACTGCGAGGTTGTGGTTCGATCTACCACTTCACCACTGAATTTTCTTTTTACACTCTCCTCCCATAGAAAACAATAAACAAAATAATAATAACGAAACGACAAAAACTGCAGGCACGGACATGGTCCATCGCATTTGTGAACGAAGAAGTCTCGGTAGTGCACGGTGGGAAGGACAAAACCCCCACCCCCACACACAACACACACCCCACCCCACTACACCACACACACGCGCAACAACACACACATCGCGCGCACCTACACCACACACACACACACACATCTCACCCAACACACACACACACCACCCCAACACACCGACAGGCACCACAACACTGACAGACACACACACTGTCGCGCCCCCGTCCGGGGTCCCTCCGCTCACACACACACACGCCACAGCACTCACGTACGCACAAAACACACTCACACCACAGACACACACACACACACACCAGACTCTTCTCCCATCACACCACCTCACCACACACCACACCAAACAACCACACCCACACGGCACGTCGCCTCGGGGGGAAGAACGCGCGCCCAAACAAAAGGCATCTACGTGTTTCCTTACTGGACGGATTGAACACGGTCCGCTCACGCGCCAAAAAATCGCACAAGTAACTTGTCAACGAACGGGGAGAATTAGAAGCTAACACTGACCCATCTATCTTTTTATAGAAATTCTCATATGGTGGTTTGAAAAGCTGTTTTTTTTTTCTTTAGTGTTGTGTTTTTTCATAACTCGCCACGGGAAGAACATCGGCGCTGCCAGAACACCGGGGGTGAAGTGGGGTCTATCCATGAGCTGGACTAAGATTTTTTGCCCAGCCTCTCGTTGGGCGGGAGAGGGGCTTTCCTTCGCGCTCTGAAAACCATCAGAAGAGAATGGGGTGCCAATTGGGGCTGCTGTGATCGTGGCGTCGTCTGCGTGGCTCAGTCCGAACCGAGAGAGTACGTGAGACATGAGTCGATTAGCGAGGGCGAAATGGACACACCCAGCTTCCCTTCCTCTCGAGCTGGGTTGTTCTTCGCCGTGTGTGTGTGTGTGGTGTGGTGGGGGGGTGTGGGGTGTGTGTTGGTGGGGGGTGGGGTCGCGTGCGGGCGTCTCCTCACGTGCTGGGGATGTATTCGAGCGTGTGTGGGCTATTGTGCGTGGCTGGCGCGCGCGAGTGCTGGGCCAGCCGTGGTGCGGCGTTCTGTGTGTGTGGCGGTGTGTGTTGGGCTGTGTGTGTGTGTGTGCGGTGGTCGTGCGCGTGCGTGCGCACGGTGTGCATGTATTGCCGAGTGCTCGTTGGGAATGTGGCGTGTTCGGCGCTCCTCGAGTGAGTTACACCGTGTGTGTATGTGTGTGTGTGTCTCGTGTTCGTGTGTGTGTGGTGTGTGCATGTGGTGTGTCGTGCCGCGCGCGCGCGCCTGCCGCGCGTGGTGTGCTGTCTGGTGTCGTGTGGGTGTGTGTCGTCGCTGTCTGTTGCTGTGTGTGTGGGGTGTGGTTGTGCTGGTGTGTGCTGTTCTGTCGTGTTGCACGTCCGCACGTACGTGCACGCCGGGCGCGTGCGTGTCTGGTCCCGTCCCCCGCCTCAGTTTCCTTCCCCTCTTCTCGTGTCCTGCGCTGTCTCTTCTTCTCTTCGGCCCTCTTCTAGCGCTCTCCTCTCGCAAAAAGTCTTTCATTGCGCGCCGACGCGGGCTGCGGGTCAGCGGGGTGGCCCCCCCCCCCCTCAGGGGGCGGGCAGGGCGGCGCCCCCGCGCCGCCGGCGCCGTCATGGAAGACGTAGCTGGCCAGGACCTCACAGGAAGCAGAACCTTCGGCATGTTGACAGTCGAACCTCGACACTGGAGAAAAAAACCCTCCTCACTCTCTCTCGTCTCTCTCTCTCCCTCTCTCTCTCCTCGTCTCGTCTTTCTCTCCTCTCTCCGCGCTCTCTCCCCTCCCTCTCTCTCTCTCACGTGCGGTTATCAACGGCTGGGGGCGAAAACTGAAATTAAGCACGCTCCCACCTCCCCCTTCGCTCCCTCGTTTACGTCAGCGCGCGTGTTCGTCGGGCCTCGCGCTCGCACATATACAATGGTAGAATAATCATCTAGATACCTAGCGGACATATGTATAGAGATAGATAGAGAAGATAGATAGACTATGACTATACTAAGATCCTCACAGAAGTTACATGACCACATCACCCACCTGCAGAAGGCCGGACGATTCCTTTTCCTCAACAATCAAAGATCAAATACAATACGGTCTTCGTAACTTCACTCCAATTTTCTGAACGGTCCAGCGCTCAGGCCTCAATAAATATGGCCAAGCATGCAACCGCCGCAACTGAATCCCCTTGAGCGTTGGCGAAAAGTGCTCTGTTTGGGCCAAAACAGCTGTTTGCTCCCAATCCGTGCACACCTGTGACCCGAACTGGTCTACAGGTGACAATCCGAACGCAAGTGACACATGAAGGTACTTTTTGATGCGTTCTTCTCTCCTCAATGCGCCATAACAGCCCGCGAATACCCTTCTGAAGCACAACCACTCCAAATGCAGCGAGATCGAAAGCTGGAGAAACTTTCCGCGAGTTCATGCCGATATCGCCTGGCTGCACGAACGGAGTATCTCGCGTCCCAAGAGGTTTTGCCATACAGGCTGAAGGTTCCACACTCGGTCATCATCCGTCTGCAGACAGCGCCAATCAAACCACAGGCACCGTCCAGTAAGGCTATGCCCAGAGCGTCCACAAGAAAACCACACAACGTGAGGACACATAACACTCTACCAAGGCACTGCTCATTCAGGGAGAGGACAACCACCGAGCCAATTGCCCTTGAGTCAACAACTTGCGTGCCTTCCACCAGCACAGCAGTAAGCGGCAGGACCACTCGGCCGTCGCCTACATGCCGCCTGACGCGCCCACCTTTCGTTCCAGGCGTCCCGTGAAGAACAGCCGCATGCTGACCCTGCAGTTCACAGGGCACGCCGACCTTGACGTTTGTGCTTCCTAGGACCATTTGTGATAAGTGGACCCCCCTCGTGCTCATTTGTGGAAATCTTCATCGTCACCGGTGTTTTCATGTCCTTGTTCACCTAGACGACAATCGTCGCGCTGCCTGTTGAGCCCCCAAAGACGGCGACGCCCGCTCCAGGGTGGTGGGCAGCGCCCACAAGAGCATCGCTGCAAGACCTGATGCTAATCCACGAGGCAGCTGCTGCTTTTGGAGGTGAGCTCTCCATTATGGTTTGGCCGGGGAGGCATCGCCAGCCGACACTACAGGACTCCCTCTCTACATATTGTGTGACGGGCATGCTCCAGTCTAACATGGGCTCGCGCTACCTTGGCCGGATATCTTCTTACAGCCTCTCGGTCCAGCGACCCAGTCCAAAGTGTAGATCAGCGACCCCCATCAATTGTCCTGCCAGGATGCCCACATCGCGCCACACCATATCCGCTCGCAGGGCTGTCAAACACTTTTCATTCAGGCAAGCTCGGGATCAGCACAGCATTGAATGGCCTGGTGAACAGTCCAGATCATCAATTCCAATCCGAATTAACATTTTTCTGGGGGAGAACTTGGCCAGCCGCGAGCTCCATGCAAACCGCCCACACAGTCCAGCTAATTCGGGAACATTGCTGCTGCAGTCCGTGTTGCGACAGGAGTGGGGACAAATACATTCCCCCAGGCCGTCTCCGTCAATCGCATCACACCATCAACGCCCTGATGGCAATTCGCGCTGTCTCTCGATTGTGGTTGCTGTGTGCCCTGGGGGTGTGACACATCCGTTTTTGATACAGATTACAAAGAAACTGTGTTTCCTTGTTGGATTTTCTTTTCTCCCAGGGTGGTCCCTCTTTACACATTGCTATAATCATTGCAAAAACATTGCGCACTCCAAATAAAATTGCTTTCATATTTGAATCACCAAGGGTTGGCAATTAAATATCTGTTACACATGTACAACATTTTTGGTTTCGCGCGTGTTGCATTTGTCCAGACAGATTGCCCCCAAGTGCGTCCTTCGTAACTTATGGCTGAAGTCTGGTATATTTACTATCTATAAATTTTTATATCTATAGATATATATATATATATATATTATATATCCTATATATAGTATTTTACTTATATATATAGATTTATTATACTCTACCATATATCGGTTATATATCATCGCATAAGACGGTGGTACCCAACAGAGCAGCCGATACATATAGATCAGTTTCGAAAGCGATTCATATAGAGTCGGCTCTCGGGAGTTCGAGAGGAAGGGCCCTCTCTTGCGACTTGTTGTCCTCCATGCGCTTAGTGACAAGATTCTTCCCCTTTCTTTCTCTCCCATTTATCTATGACTTTTTCTCTTTTCTTCCACTTACTTCTTTTCCCATTTTATCCTACTACTTCATCTTAATTTTTTCCCTCTCAATTTCAATCTTGTGCTCCAAATCATTTACTTGTATGACTATGGAAGACATTGTTAAACCTGCACTGCACTTTTTCTCCCACCACAATACTAATTGTTCCGCATTATATATATAACTATATATATATATGTGTGTGTGGTGGTGTGTGTGTGTGTGTGCGTGGGTTGTGTGTGCGTGGTGTTGAGCGAGGGTTGTGTGTGTGTGCGAGTGTGTGTGTGTGTGGTGTGTGTGTGCTTGTGAGAGTGATGTGTCCGAGACGAGAGAGAAGCGAGAGCAAGATAGGAGAGTCCCCCCGAGAGAGAGCTTTAGTGACTGACTACGCGACGAGCCGAGAGCCTGACGAATACGCCCGTTATAGAGAATAGAGACTGATATCCCATGCGGTTTACAGTTACGGCAGATCGGGCGTAAGAAGAACTTCTATCTACTGCATTGTATCGAGATTGCGATTAGAACTCTGATCGTATAAGAGGTGGTACCTAGCAGACCCTCTTCATGGAACTGTAATAACAAAGATTGCATTGAGACTGTGTGATTTACTCCGACCGTATGATAGCTCAGACTAGAGCCGTCAACATAGACCAGCTTCGTCGCGGACAGACTCCTGAAATATACCAGATCGCACCAAAACACGCAATTTACGCCTCCACGACCATGAGCTCCTACAGTCTACGCGGATCCGTATCGGGACCGGAACGCCCCCAGTCCTTCAAACAGGTCCCTGTGGACCTACTGCAAGATAGATCGTTTGGAGACCTGTAACTACACAAATCGTAGTGAGACTTCTAATTAAGACAGGATTCGGTATTAGACCACAACCCTGCACAGTACCGACCGTAACATCAAATCTTCCCACTACAACAGAACATATGAGCGACTGTAATTTATCACAGGTCATACGACATGACAGCTGGACAGATTCCGCTTATGGACAAATTAATCTAAACAGATTGTATGGCAAAACTAGCACACCGTACAGATCGTGATGACCTGACTGGCACGTTACAGGGATCATCGTGAAACCGGTACTTGGACAGATACTGTATGAAAACTGCACTTTGATCGTATGGAACTGCTGTTAGATTATTATGAGCAATGCAATTTCTCATGTCACAAATCAAATGAAACTTGAAACCTTAGATCATATCGAAATTTGGAATTTGCACAAGTCGCACAGGACTACATCCTTTACACCTGTCATCAACACAACCAAAAGCTACGTAACCAGCAACATGCCAGATTTCCCTCTCCTATACGTCATCCAGTCATGGGGACCTGATACTGAAAGACACTGGTATATTGCTGTGAATGTGCCCGCAGAACCAGTTCTGGATTAAGCCGATTAGTCGTGTGGTCTTTGGAAAGGCTGAGCTGAGCGCTAGAGGCCAATCACGCCTGCTGACTGTACACGGAAGTTGAGACACTGAATCAGTTTCAATGTTGACAGTGATTTGCGAATATTAAATTATTCAACACAACAAAAGAAACAAAAAACAAACAAAACAAAACCAAAACAACTTATTCTTCCAATACATATCTAAGTCCCTTCACACACTATCCACCGTTCTCCCATTCTCCCTTCCAAACAAAGAGACTTCTCCCCAAGATGACCTCTGAGGAAAACGATCTGACAGCTGTCTCAGCCATCAATGTTATAGTATGCTATTTGATCGCTTTGTACTTAATGTTCAAATTATCCTTTTTAAACAGAACATTATTGACCATGACCTAGCAGAGCTCTAATTTATGCCAACCACCGTTTCGTCGTGCGCGAAATGGTTTAGTGTCGGGGACTTCCCGGTAGGAGGCTGTGGTGCTTCGATTCTCACCAGGAGCATTTGTTGAATTTATTTCTGCCCCCGATACTATCTCCTGTCCAGCAGTCGGCTAAGTTTGCTCTTGGGCTCAACTGGGAAGACTGGGACTCATGCCTGTTCGAGTTCCATTTCCGTCCACTAAACGGATGCGTTTCTGGGAAAGCCCAGTTGCTCAATTTTTGTTCTTAGACCAACACTGCAAGTATACTTTGTATTTCGGGTTGACGCTGGGGAAACATTATGAAAGAACAAAGTAAGCCGTGGAGTACAGTCCCGCTCTCTGCAGTCTCAGACCGGAAAGGAATAAAACCCATAGCACATTCCCACATTTTTCATTTCCTGCTCATCGAAGACACATCGATCATGTATAAAATGTATCAGAACCTGTGGCCTTCCTGATTTCCCTCACTTACTCTCACGGTGAGTCAGAGTTTTCAATCTGTTCCTCTCCACACGACTACATGCTCTTGGTGAGGTTCTTTCTGTTGGAAATGACCGATATCGACAATTTCTATGGGGCATGGGTGTCGTTGGGACACACCCCCTGGGTGACGCTGGTCCCCCCTCCGTAGGGGACAGGCGCACTCACGCTGGCTTCGCGCGATGAAGCGATCTGTGGGTTAGTTGGGGCGATCGTAGTTCTCGGTGGCATCCTGCGTATGTTGGCTCATGAACAGGCACGCATGAACACACCTCACTGAACACTAATGGCAGTGACTCGGCAGCAGCGTCACAGCTGGCCTCTTTCGTGGTTTTTCGCCCCATAACAACGACCGACACTGAAGGGACTGCACGCTGTGTGAATTTGCTGGTGCTGGTGGCTGCAGGGGAAGAGCTGGCTATGTCTGATGTCTGAACGGGGAGCTGAATGAGGCAGCAAGCAAGGGTGCAATGCCATTGTGATGGGAATAGGAAATAGACAGAGACCAATTCCGCACACCACCACAGACACAGACACACCCACACATTCACACCTCCGCGCACGATCCGCGGCGGCGACCACGCGATGCACACATGGGTCAGACACAGATCACGATTTTCCATATGAATCATTTCTAAGAGATTTTACGACTACAAAAATTTTTTTAACAAAATTTTCGATGTCTTAAGAGTATTTTAAAGGGTTGTGTGAATGAAGTGTTTCTTCCCAATGACGAAGAAGACTTACGCGAGCTAGCCCTTCAAGCGCGGTGACAGCCCTGATATGGTCTTTTGCGGGTCGGCTGGGATGTACGCAACATTTGCCCCATTACCCACCACCCAGCACACAAAGACCACACAACAAAAGCACATATAGACACACACACACACACACACACACACTAAAGAAAAGAAAGAAAGAAAGAAACAACATTCACGTTTCACTACATTGCAATAGGGGGGCGGAATAGCTCAGTTGGTAGTAGAGCGCCGGACTCGTGACTCTTGGTGTTGCGGCGTTTGAATTTCGGTAACAGGGGGATTTTTTCTTCGGATCGTTAACATTGGTTCGGACGACTCCATTCCCCATACAGTCCTTCGAATGAAACTATAAACACCGAGGTTCCGTGTGTGAACGCACGCACACAAATCTTGCACACATGTAAAAATCCATCACCAACTTTCGGAAGAGAAGGCCAGTTTCGGGCCGTTGGTATGGATTGACACTTACACAAAGCATGCACCTTCCCCGAAGATGGAGTATCTGGCTGCCCTAATGGGCAGGATAAAAAAACGGTCATACACACAAAACTCCACTGCCTGTTAGGCAGTGCCCAGCAGGAGTATCCAGCCTGCGTACGCAAGAAAGAAAGAAAGAAAAAAACCTGGAAAGAACTACATATTGCAATACATTGGTGAGACACATGGAGTGCTCGTGTTTGACCGACAGAACCACCGCCCCTGATAAAGCTGAAACCATGAAGAACAAAACATTCAGCCATGGAATAAAAACGAACTGGTTATCCAGAAATGATTGACAGGAATTTGGGAAGAAAAGGAAAGAGAGGTAGAAGTATAACGAAGGGAGATGGCGGAGGGGAGTGGGTATTGGGTGGGGGTGGGGGGAGGGAGGACAGGCTGGTCAGTTTCACGTACTCCGTAGCCTAATTTAGTTAATTAGAACAATACCTAACAGTCCGTTTTTCAGTATCATAGCACAGTGTTGTGCGTGAGCGTGTGTTTTTGTGGACGTGCATGCGGGCGAGCATGTCTGATTGCCTGCGTGTATGTCTGTATACGTGTGCGAGTGTAGGTGTGTGCGCGCGCGAGTATTTGTGTAATTTTTTACGAGCAGTGCGGCCTTGCACCGGCTGGATCGGCTCTGTGCCCTAATAATCCCCAGCTATTCAAAAAGGCCCTAGTGTTGAAGATCACAGGAACACGGGTTTCAATGACACACACCACAAAAAAAATATGATACAGAACTCAGAGAAACGGAAATGATGTGCCGTCCACTTCCAGAGAGCTTATGTCCCTTACAAACAGAAGAGAGTTTGTTTCTGCAGGGACGTACGCCAGTTCCTCCTTAATGATGATCACCCTCTAGTTTTATTTTTTCCTCCGATCACGTAAAAACAACACACAACACAAACAAAAAAAATCGAAGAATGTTTATTTCCTGTATGAATGGGCCGAGAATGCCGTGCGGGGCGTGCGTGACCGTGCGTGCGTCCGTGTGTGTGTGGTGTGTGGTGTGTGTGTGTGTGTGGTGTGTTGTGTGTGTGTGTGTGTGTTTGTGTGATGTGTGCGTGTCTGTGTGTGTGTGTGTGCGCCGCGCGCGCGCACCTATGTACTTCTTCATACCACATCGCGCATAGTACCAGCATTGTGCGCTAACCTAGTTTTTGAGGTTCTGCTGTTCCTGCTAACCAACAACACGATGAAAAATTCATCTCTCATGCTTCGTTTGTATGTAGGAATAATAGCAAAGACGATGTATTACATCGAAAAGGCACACGGCGACTTCCTCACGAAACATTCGGGTGAGAAAATATGGATGAAAAAACCAACCATTCCTGTCGGTTATGTTGTCCCAACATTCTCTGTTCGCATGGGGGTTATACTTTGGGTCTTTCAGCATGTTTTATTCCCGCCTCAACAGGTAGCAGTAATAGTAGTATTTTCGTTTTACGTCTTTTCACAAAAGTATGTGAACCTTAACAGGTATTTTGTGCTAGTAATCTCGTCTTTTCTGTTTCTTCTTGACTCTGCCTTTTTTTAATTTTCTTTGTTTTCCTGTCGTCCTTTTTTTTTAATTTCTGTTTTGCATTTGTGACCGATTCATCTTTCTTTGTTTTAGAAAGCACCGACCCTTCCTTTTTGTAGTGTAATCTGGCAACAGGGTTTCACTACTGGATTGGACGGGCACCTGATGCCCATTCCGCTGCGGTGTTTGCCAACGCTGCTTTGAAAGCGTATTTTGTTACATTGAAGAGCTTACATGATTTATATACTTTATAAAAACTCTGTTAGGAAAAAATCTAAATGGAATGGTCAGTGCGCTAGGCACTGCCTGTAGTAAGAACTCGTGGAGAGCGTGGCAGCAGAGTCCTCAGAAGAGAAGCCCCCTTCAAGCAAGTGTTTCGGCCCTTATCTCCTGAAACTCTAGTGCGGTTTGGGCCACACCCGGTTCATGACTCCAGATGTGTCCCTCTGCTGCCCCTTTTTCCCCCCATCTTGGGACGAACCACGGCTGGGATTCGAACCCAGGCCCCTCTGGACATGCTCATTTTTCCACTTAATGACTCGCGCACTAACCCCTGAGCCACTGGGACACCTGATATTTGTAGGAAAGTTAAGCCTTATGAAGTTTACTTTTGTTCCTCCTTGACCAGATCCAGCTTGAACACCTCTCTGCCGCTTCCGCCATTGCTTTCAGGGCTCTGTTTTACCCTCCCTCCCTGCAACTGAGACCTGTTTCATGAGGCTGTATGCAGACGTTCCTACAAACCCCCTAGCTCCAATTTCTGCAGTGAGGACTTTGACCCGATAGCCTTCTCTCCACAGGCTGTTTGCCAGATCAGCATACTTTTCAGTCTTGTAGATTTGAGCTGCCTCCATTCTGTTCTCATATGGCATCGTGAGCTCGATCATGATCAGCTGCTTGGTTGACTGAGAGTGGACTACTATGTCCGGTCTCATGCCACTCTTGCTGATGATCTCTGGGTGACTCTTCCATTCTGGGAGGTCTGCAGTGCACTCCCAGTCATCTGCCCCGTCCAGCAGACTCTGCCTGCATATTTCGAGTGGCACTGTTGTTTTTGGCCATGATTCACTGCCTCCTGCCGTGAAGAATGTTGCGGGTACTTACTTTTATCTGCCCTTAAGGACTGGAATGTTGACATTCAATTTTCATTCTTGATGTTACAGCCCAACCCAAACTTGAGAGACGATTGTCAGGGCTGCCATTTTGTCAAATCAGTTCCTTACGTTGTTGTTTGGGGAAAAAACTCTCGAAAAGACCGCGCGAAACCAAAAATGTTTCATGTGTACAGATATTTAATTGCAACCCTTGTGAATCAAATTAAAGCAATTTCATTTGGATTGCGTAATGTTTTTGCAATGATAAAGCAATGTAAAGAGACCCACCCTGGGAAAAGAAAATCCACAAACATGTTTCTTTAATCTGTTCAAAAACGGATGTGTCCACCCCGCACAGCAACACAATCGAGACAGCGCTGCCTCATGGAGTTGATGGTGTTTGCGATGACGGCCTGGGGGATGTTTTCCCACTCCTGTCGCAGGACGTGCAGCAGCTGTTTCCCGATTAGCTGGACGTGGGCGGTTTGCATGGACTCGCCGGCCAAGTTCTCCCCAGATTGGATTGAGATCTGGACTGTTCGCAGGCCATGCCATCCTGGTGATCCCAGCTTCCTGAATGAAAAAGTTGACAGCCCTGCAGCGGTGTGGTGTGGCGTTGTCATCCTGGAGGACAGCTTGGGGTCCGATCTGCTGGAGGGTCGCTGTGACCAGAGGCTGTAAGATCTCCTGCAGGTAGCGCTGCCCATTGAGCATGCCCTCCACATGGTAGAGAGGAGTCCTGTAGTGTCGGCTGATGCCTCCCCAAACCATAAAGGCGACGCCGACGTGGTCTGCCCGCTACTGTTGTTGTGGGAAGCACTCAGTTGCGACTCCAAGTGCTCTTGGC
>JADBJO010025722.1:0-23412 GCA_016801955.1 Conus betulinus
TCCATAGGAAAAGATCTCAGGTCTTAGAACCAGCTATCAATCTCAATGGTCAGGTAATTAAAGTTTCCAAACAAGTGAAATTTTGGGGGAGTTATTTTTGATAGTAAGCTTTCTTTTTTGCCTCACATTAAGTACATTAAACAATCTTGCCAGTCAGGTTTGAATGTTTTGAAGGTTATTAGTCACACTGATTGGGGTGCAGACAGGCGAACTTTGTTGCGATTGTATCGGGCTTTGTGAGACCAAAGCTAGATTATGGTTGTGTGGTATATATGGATGCACACGAAAGTCTTATCTCAAAGCTCTTGATCCAATTCATCATCAAGGATTGCGGATTGCTCTGGGAGCACTTCGCACATCTCCAAAAGAGAGTTTGTATGTTGAATCTGGTGAGCCCCCCTCTGGTGCTAAGGAGAGTGTGTCTTTCCATGAATTATTATCTGAAACTGAGGGCTAATCCAGAAAACCCTGCCTATGATATTGTCATGAACCCGCCTTTTAGAGCCAAATATGACTTAAAGCCAAATGAGATTCCTCCACTAGGTATTCGTATTTTGCCCCACTTCGGGGCAGCTGACATTGACCTTGATGCTGTTGATGACAGTCCATTGCAGACTGATGTACCTCCCTGGAAAATAGCCAATCCAGAGATTAATTTATATTTAACTCAATTTCGAAAGGAAGTCACCTCGAGTGCTGCATATAAACAACTTTATCTTGAGCAATGTGAACTTTATAAAGATTTTACCAAGATTTTTACAGATGGTTCTAAAAAAGATGAAAGGGCTGCAGCTGCCATTGCGTGTGATAACAATTTTCAGGAGCCTACCTTTTTAAGATTGCGGGATTGGTCGTCTGTTTATACTGCTGAACTGAAGGCTTTAAATCTGGCTCTCAGTGCGGTGTTCAGGTCAGATCAGAACGATTTCCTTATTTTATCGGATTCATTGTCGGCACTGTCGGCTTTATCGACAAGAGAAGTTTCACATCCAGTTTTGGCGGATATTCATGATCTTCATACTCAGCTTGTCTCTTCGGGAAAGCGTATAGTTTTCTGTTGGGTCCCCAGCCACATGGGAATCTCTGGTAACTCAGTGGTAGACAAAGCAGCCAAACAAGCTCTCGGTGCAAGTCTTTCCAGGAGGCCTGTGCAGTTTGTTCCTCACTCAGATCTTCGTCATAAATGTAGTTTGTATTGTCGTGAACTGTGGCAGAGTTAATGGTCTAATCAAATTCATAATGAATTGTTTAAAATTTGCCCAGATTTAATCAATCCTTTCCCATCGGTAGTACGTAACCGTAAAGAGGAATCGGTTTTGTCACGTTACATATTGGGCACAGCTATGTAACGCACAGTTGGATACTCAGAAGGGAAGACCCTCCATGGTGTGTTACATGTGACAGCTTGTTCAGTGTTAATCATTTTTTGACTGAATGTATTGATTTGATGTGTATCAGAGAGAAGTTCTTTTCCACCAGTGATTTATCAGTTATTTTTCGTGAGATTTCAGTGGATCTTATTTTTTCTTTTTTGAAAGAGGTAACTTAATTTATTTATAAATTATAGTGTTTTAATAATGTATATAGGTGTTGCTGGAGTTGAATAGATAATTGTGCTTTTGTCTTTATAAGTTTTAAGCGATGTGTTTATACTAGTGTGGGTATTTGTATCTAGAGACTCGGCAGATATGATAGCTGAGGTCCTGATTTGGCTCCTAGTAGTCCGCTGGACCCTATAAACACTAACTAGCTAACTAATCTCTCTCTCTCTCTCTCTCTCTCTCTCTCTCTCTCTCTCTCTCTCTCTCTCTCTCTCTGGGCCTTTTTTCTGCCTCATGTTGTTACAGCCCCCTTGGTTGATGCACATATTATGCCCGATATCAATGTAACTGAAATTTTGCTCTTTTTAAAATGATAAAATTCCATTGGATGTTGTGCAGCCTATCCCCATTGATTGTGCATATGCGAATCGGCAGGGATCGGTTGTCATACTGAATTTCATATTCCTGTGCCCGAATTGTACTTCTTTTTTTTTTTTTTCCCTGTCAGTATTTCTCTCCTCTCTCTCTCTCTCTCTCTCTCTCTCTCTCTCTCTCTCTCTCTCTCTCTCTCTCTCTCTCTCTCAACTAGTTTAGTCTCTCTCTGTCTGTCTCTCAGTACACTCTCTGTCTCTCTCTCTCTCTCTCTCTCTCATCTAGTATACTCTCTCTCTCTCTTCTCTCTCTCTGTCTCTGTCTCTCTCAGTATACTCTCTCTCTCTCTCTCTCTGTCTCTCTCTCTCTCCCCCCCCCCTCTCTCTCTCTCTCCCCTCTCCCTCTCTCTTTCTCTTTTTCTCTCTCTCAACTAGTATACTCTCTTTCTCTCTCTCAGTATACTCTCTCTCTGTTTTCTCTCTCTCTCTCTGTTTCTCTCTCTCTCTCAGTATACTCTGTCTCTCTCTCTGTCTTCTTCCCTCCCTCCCTCTCTCTCTCTCTCTCTCTCTCCCTCCCTCTCCCCCTCTGTATCCCCCCCCTCTCTCTCTCTCAACAGAAGTGACAGATTCCCAGGATGGCTGGAGTCCCCATGGAGACCCAGCAGCAGTCACAGAAGAGGGAAAGTCATCCCCTGCTTCCAGTGCACCACCACTCACTTCCCTCAGTGATGATCCCTTGACACTGTCCAGTCAAACCACACCCCAACAAGTTGTTCTGCATCCACCCACCCCCACCACGGCGTTTTCATTACTGTCTTCCTCTGAGACAACACTGAAGAAGTTCAAAAAAACGCCTCAAGGAACAAGATCTAAACGACTTCGAAGACGAACACTCTGTCTTAAGCCAAAGCTAAATAAACCTTTGCGTTCGCCAATCTACTCAAGAGACTACAGTTCCAATAGCTCAAAGAAGACATGGAGGATCTAAATGTAAGCCAACGAGATATGGAAGACTCATTTTTGTCATTGATTTAGGACACGAAAACGGCGACAAAAAACGAACTGAAAACATTAATAAAGATAGGCATGGATTCTGTTGACTCCAGAATCGAAGACCTTAAAAACGAAATATCTCAGTTAACAGAATCAATAGACTTTTTGAAAAACGAAAACCAGTCGCTGAACTCTCAACTTGGCCACTTCCGCTCTGAAATGAAGAACCTGAAATCCAGAAAGTCAACCGTTGACGCCAAACACCAGTCAGCATTGAAAGAAACAGACTGAAAGGAAACAGGCAATCAAACACACCGGTCACCATTGAAGAAACAGACTGAAAGGAAACAGGCAATCAAACACACCGGTCAGCATTGAAGAAACAGACTGAAAGGAAACGGGCAATCAAACACACCGGTCAGCATTGAAGAAGAAACAGACTGAAAGGATACAGGCAATCCAGCACAACATCATCTCGCCACCGCTCATGTTAATTCCCCGGACACTGACCACATCAATCAGAACTGTGTTCCGCCAGTCCTGTCGTCGCACTGCCAGAGCAACACTCATCCGTCCATTGCAGCGACAAACAGTCTGTGGAATGTGGACAGCCCTCTTCACATGTTGACAAGACCTCGACAGTGAAAGTTCACCCAGCTGATGAAAGCATCAAACTCACCAAACCTAACTGTCCCAGTGACACACACTCGGATCCAGCATAAATCTCTACCAAACCTGACAGTGGTGACAATAACCCTTCTTCTGCTCAACTCACCACAGACCACGCCATTCCCGTCAGTAATGTGTTTGCTCCCTTGTCCCACTGTGAACCATGTGACATATACACCCAGTGACTGTTGTGTTCAACAACACCAACATGCTACAGGTGACAAGGAGAATTCCCCATCTTCCGGGAAAACCAGCCCTAGACTCTCCTCGTGGCATTTTTAAACGCTAATTCAGTTAATGATCGAACTTCTGCTCTCATAATTGGTGACTCTGTCCCAAGATATCTGATACCAAAAGGCTGGTTTTTGCGCTCGTACAAGTTTAAAATGTGTGTCCCATTTATGTCTATCCACGATTTAAAGCGATAGCTTCATAGTCAACCAACTAACAATAAAGTCAAAGCCCTCATCATCCATGCAGGGATAAATGACTGCCCGTCAGGACAGGCCACTACTCAACAGTGGATACAGTGAATTAGTCTGTGTCATCAAGTTTTCCCTTCATCTCAGATAGCATTTTAGTTCACCAGTTCCTGCAAAATGGCAGGCATGGTTTAAATAACTGTTCTTCCTACCAACCGGAATTTGAAGGTAACATGTTTTGAATCTAAAACCACTTTTTACAGACAACAGACAACGCGGATTCTTTTTGTTGCTGCTTCTGGCGCTCCGAAATTAGTCATGTACCAAGACGTTATCCATCCCAGTTTTTAAGCGATTGTAACACCCCCAAAAGTACTCCATGCCCAGAAGTACTCCCGAGAGTACTTCTGGGCCCGCGCCAGAATGACTCCCGGGAGTACTTCTGAGACAGTACCCCCCTTGGTCCCAGAAGTACTCCCCCCTGTTGACAAATTTGCAAATAAATGTTTGTTTTATGTAACTATCTTATGCCGATGATTCCTTTAGACAGGGGAGTACTTTTGGTACCAGTCCCAAACTGACCCCCCCCCCCCCCCCCCCCCCCCCGGCACCAGAATGACTCCCGGGAGTACGTCTGGGCCCAGCCCAAATGTACTCCCGTGAGTAACTTTGGCGCGGCTCCAGATGTACCCTCCCCCCACCACCCCTCCCCGAAGCTGAGAGAGTACTTTTGGGCCCAGCCCAGACTTACTCCTGGGAGCAAAACTCCCGGGGAGCACTTCCGTGGCAAATGGGGAGTCTTTCTGGGATCAGGCCCAAAAGTACCCGCCTTTCATATCTTCTGTATTAAAGAGCTTAGGGATGTTGTTTCTCGTTTATGAAGACTTACGTGGATATTGTTTCAGAATCAACATTGAAATACAGTTTGAATCAACTTTAGGGGGAGTACTTCTGGGCCGGTCCCAGAAGTACCCCCCTTGCATATCTTATTAATGTGTTCAGGGTTGTTATTTACTGGTTATAAACTCGTACATGGATATTCTACCTGAATCAACATTGAAATATAGTCTGAATCAACGTTAGGGAGAGTAGTTCTGGGCCGGTCCCAGACCCCCCCCCCCCTTGCATATCTCCCTTTATTGATGTGTTCAGTGTCGTTATTTACTGGTCATACACTCATACATAGACATTTTATTTGAATCAACATTGAAATATATCTATCTTAAAGGGGGGGGGGGGGGGGGGTGACTGTGTCACTTTCTCTCTGTCTCAAGGCTTGTGGCTATCCCTTATACATCTCTCGTTCAAATGACAACATGAGAGAACTTCAACTTCCAGTTCTTATATTGCCCAAATGTTGTTGTTGGGGCATAGGTGATGAGGTCATACAATGATAAGAAACCCTACATCCCTAACTAAATGGGCGAGTCGAATCTGATGTTTGCCCAATTCATTTCAATTTTCCCCTCGGAAGATTCCCGATCTAAAACAAAAACCCCCACCGAGAGCTATCTGAGGAGGCAGCAGACAGACTGGGAAATGATGTGCGTCTTGATCTGAGGGGGGTCAGGAGCCTTCTGACTCGCGCCAAACTTCAGGAGACGCGTCTGGCACCGGTGATGTAATTCTCTTGAAGGAGCCATCGCTAGCAACTCTCACCCAGAATGGTAGCTTTCTCTTAGGTTTGAAATATTTTGTACTTACTCTTTACTCACAGCTCTACACTACTCTATATATTTGTTATTACTATCAATATCTCTAATAAACTGATATAAACTACTAAAGGCTAGAACGAAGAGCCCTAACTAGACCCAATCCGAAAGTAGAAAACAAACCGGGTCACTTCGGAAAGGGAAATAACACCCTGTGTCTAGTTGCCAACTCGGGAACTAATATGTGAAGGTTGCTTCCCTTTGACCGCAGATGTCATTGACATGTCACATATAGTCTAAATCAACTTTAGGGGGAGTACTTCTGGGCCGGTCCCACCCTTGCGCATTTCCTTTTATTAATGTGCTCAGGGTTCTTATATACTGGGTATATAAACTCATACATTGACATTCTATCTAAATGAACATTGAAATATAGTGTGAATCAACTTTAGGGGCGTACTTCTGGGCCGGTCCCAGAAGTACCCCGCTTGCATATTTCCTTTATTAATGTGTTGAGGGTTGTTATTTGAAGGTCATAAACTCACTCGTGGACATTCTATCTGAATCAACATTGAAATAAAGTCTAAATTAGTTCTAGGGGTAGTAGTTCTGGGCCGGTCCCAGAAGTACCCCCCTTGCATATCTCCTTTATATGTTCAAGATTCAATATGTTCAAGGTTGCTATTTACTCATGGACATTCTATCTGAATCAACATTGAACTATAGTCTGAATCAACCCGACCCGATCCGACCCGACCCGACGCGACGCTACACCACACTACACTGCATCCCACTGTTCTACACTGCGCTGCACTGTACTGCTCTGTGCTACACTACACAACACTACACTACACAACACTACACTACTACACTACACTACACTACACTACACTACACTACACTACACTACACTACACTACACAGCTCGCAGCGAACCATCTGGTTGTCAGCTGTGTGTGGCAGACAGCCCACAGCGAACCATCTGGTTGTCAGTTGTGTGTGGCAGACAACTCACAGTGAACCATCTAGTTGTCAGCTGTGTGTGGCAGACAGCCCGCAGTGTGTGTGGCAGACAGCTCACAGCGAACCATCTGGTTGTCAGCTGTGTGTGGCAGACAGCCCGCAGCGAACCATCTTGTTGTCAGCTGTGTGTGGCAGACAGCCGCAGCGAACCATCTTGTTGTCAGCTGTGTGTGGCAGACAGCCCGCAGCGAACCATCTGGTTGTCAGCTGTGTGTGGCAGACAGCCCGCAGTGTGTGTGGCAGACAGCTCACAGCGAACCATCTGGTTGTCAGCTGTGTGTGGCAGACAGCCCGCAGTGTGTGTGGCAGACAGCTCACAGCGAACCATCTGGTTGTCAGTTGTGTGTGGCAGACAGCCCGCAGTGTGTGTGGCAGACAGCTCACAGCGAACCATCTGGTTGTCAGCTGTGTGTGGCAGACAGCTCACAGCGAACCATCTGTTGTCAGCTGTGTGTGCAGACAGCCCGCTGTGTGTGTGGCAGACAGCCCGCAGTGTGTGTGGCAGACAGCTCACAGCGAACCATCTTGTTGTCAGTTGTGTGTGGCAGACAGCCCGCAGTGTGTGTGGCAAACAGCTCACAGCGAACCATCTGGTTTGTCAGCTGTGTGTGGCAGACAGCCAGCCTGTGAAGGAGAGGCAGACACATCAGCAGGAAGTAGTAAATGCCTTCTGCACTTGCCAGCTAACTGTAATAGTGAAAGGCAAGATGCTGGTTTCTCCCCACTTGACCTACGATCAGTCTTCTGGCTGAGACAGTCAGCCAAGGTTCTGTGGGGAAGTATGTCATTCAGGCATGTCAACAGTCCCATGGCAGCAGGGGCATGGTTTCTGACCAAAGAACTGCACTTCATTGGCCAAGAAAGGAAAATGTGTCATACTGTGGTGACACACTGTCCTAGGGGAGAACAACCTGTCTTTCAGTCTGTTGTGATGTTGAAGTCACACAGTGCGATATTCAAGTCACAGGATTGTGAGGTCTGGTTCTTTGAAGCTGTTTGCATGTTTATTCCATGAGATATTGTGACTGTGGTCAAGTTCAGTTTAATTACACATACATTACTGTGGTGCAGGCATAGGCAGGGAGTTATATTCCTGTACTAAAGGAAACATGATTCCAGATTTGGTCCAAGTGCAAAATAAGAGCAATGGCTATGTGATTTTCTGATTATTTCCTTTAGAACGCACTGTGCTATGGCTGTTGTATTGAAATCTGTGTCCTGTTTTTCTGACAGCTGTGTATACTTTTGTCTTTTTTGTAGATTAATGTGCGTGTTCCACCGGGGTACATGCTCATGCACAACAGTGTGCCTGAATAGTGAGGGCAAAATAAGCGAAATTCTCCCCATGCTAAATTCACTTCTAACCCTGAAGTTACTAGTGATAGCAGGCAAGTCTGCAGAAAATGAAAACAGAATTGCATTACAGCCCTCCCTTCTTTTGCACATACGATGAAGCCGTTCATTAATATTGAGGAAGAGGATGACCTATCGAAGACATTTTTCAGTAAAGGCAGCCAGTCACTGCAAAGGCCTCACATCACAAGCTCTGAATCAACCGTGACAGTGGGCAGATGTTAAATACTGTTTGTGTAGTTCCCATCAGAGGAGAATTCTACTGCATGTTCACTGAATGTTCTCCTTAGCAGATGTTTTGTTGATAACTCACTCCTCCCTGTAGCTGGCTGTGAACACTCAAGTAAGTGCTCGTGATTGGAGATTACCGTTTTCCAGCTGTATCTTCCATACCGGTGTGACAGGTAACCTGAAAAGTACAGTGACCCTTCACTGCTGAGTTGCTGTGTGGACACACATGTAGACCATTTTGCAATCATGGATGTGACAGCTGTTGTAGTGTATGTGTGTTATAGCAGCACAGTTTGATGTTGTCAGTGATGCCAGGAGGGGATAAGGAAGAAGGTTATCCACTGTAAACAGAAGACTTTGTTTGTGACCTGTGAAGACATTGATCGGTTTCCATTCTTCCTGCAGTCTTCGAGGCAAGTGTCTGCCTTACTCAGGGTGAGGGACTAATTGAACTGCTTGTTGCTGGTCTCTTGTGTGTGTTTGGGGTGGATCATGCTGAACAAAATCTGCCTTGTAATCAGGTCATGTGTGAAAATGGAGAGTGCGTCTGGTCTATCGAAAAATGTGTGTGGTGTTAGTGCAAATGTTAACTGGTGTGAATAGGGTTGGGATACATCGTTTCAGCAACTCTTCTGTTAGTTTTTAGACTTGGTTTTGAATTCACAAAAACTGTTCTGGTGTACTGTTTGTTTTAATCATTTTAGTGAAGTAAACCATGTATATTGCATCTCAGGTGTCATTTGTCAAACAGGTGACCTTATTTACCACATATAAATGGCTTATGACAAATTCCCAGTCTTAACGCAAAAACTAGGTTTTGTTAGCATGTGATATACATACAGCATTAGATGCATAGATGGCCTCTTTTGTCTGGGAATTGGTGTATGAAGAATGTTTCGAGAAGAACTGTACATGTTAGAAAATGCCATCTGTGTTTGATGTCATCTTGATTGATACAAGCAACTGAATTCAGTTGATTCCCTTTCCCCCCATCCCCCTGATCAGTTCCCGCCCTCCCCTCCCTCTAAAAGGATGATGATTTACACTTGAAAAAGCTGTTGTTACATGAAAACTGGTTACATTTTGTTATTTTGCCGAGATCATGCAAGATGAATTGCATGTACCCTATAAAATGCATGGGGCCTAAGTTAGTAGAATATGTACAGAGTCCAGTTGTGTAGGGTGAAATTGTACAGGAGAAAACTTTTGGGAAAGGTTACAAGACAGATTTTTTTTTGGGTAACTTTTCACATCTGGGTTAATGTGTAAGTAGGTAGGAAAGGGGTTGAGTTTTGCACACTTAAGGGTAAAAAAATTGCATATGAGGAGAGCATTTTGAAAATTTAATTCCTGTTTTCTTGGTTTTAGGTTCACATTACTGGAAAAACCTTTAGAATAGGTATGCTAGTAAGTCCACCTCGGGTTAACATTGGGCAAGATGTCCCCCTTTTCTTCGTATCCTAATGACTAAACTCCCTTCAGTATTTGTGCAAGGCATCTTGCTTTTTTTTTTCTTTCTCCAGGAGCAGTTTCTTTGTTTCAGTGGGAAGTTGGTTTGTGCTGCAATTGACTTTCCAGACACTGGTGACTCTATAATGGAAGCTATTACATGGTTACAACATGATGAAAAAGATGTTAAGAGCTCTGGGCTTGTTTTATCATTTAGTGCTTGCACAACCTGTTATTTGCTAGTCTTTCTGTTCAGAGGTTTAAGCATCTTCTCCGATGTCTGACCAGGGGATTTCAGGAATGGCAGACCCATCAGTTTTATGTCACAGCCTGGGCAAGTGTAATTTGAAATCCCTTGAGATATTTTTTGCTATGGGCTCTATTGGGAAGACTACAAGCACACCGTCAAGTTTCATCCACTTAACAAACACACCTCTGAGAGTGTTGGTCAATATTCCTGACCAACACTGCAGGTGTCTGTACTTCTCAGGCCTGGTTGGTGCTGGAATGTATTATGAAAGTACGCTGTCAGATTACAGCCCTGTCACACAGTGTCGGGCCAGAAAGGGACTCCATTACCATAGCATCATCTTCTTCATCCCGATCCTCACTGATCTGCACAAATTTTCAATGTCTGTGGCTGTATCTGCCGCACTATCAAGGTGACCTCCGTTTCAGTTTCCTGTCTGTGTCTGCGCCCTCGGTGAGTTTGTGTTGAAGTCATTGGTGTCAGCAAGTTCATTGGGGTCAGCAAGTTCATTGGTGTCAGCAAGTTCATTGGTTCATTGGTGTCAGCAAGTTCATTGGTGTCAGCAAGTTCATTGGTGCAGCAAGTTCATTATTGTTCATTGGTGTGTTCATTGGTGCAGCAAGTTCATTGGTGTCAGCAAGTTCATTGGTGTTCATGTGGACTGTCACTGGACAGGTGTGGTGGCATCTCCCACAGTGGGACTGTCTCTGACGCTGGTTTCATGACTAAGTAGTGATTGTAGTCTGGCACCACTGATTCTATTGAAATGACTTGGCAGCAGTGCAGTACCTCTTCTGCTGGATAGTGCCATGGTCACTTTCTTCTGACCCCTCTCTGTGGATTGCCAGTTTTCTGGGCAGTGGTGGGACAAACCAGGTTCTGATGTGGACACGGAGCTGCAAAGAGTGGCATGGGCATAATGCTACTCAAGTTGCGCAGAAGGGGACAGAAGAGAAAACAAAGGTAAAAAAACTTTTTCACCTCAGGGTAAAATTCATCGATTAAGAAGACAAAGATGCTATAACAGTACGTTTCAGGTCATAGACCCTTTCTCAACTGCACAGGGAAGGGGGCAAGAAGTAAGAATAAAAGGCCGACTGCTACTCACAGAAAAAGAAAGCAATCAGTGGTAGGGGTGACTAGAGTTAAACAGTGAAAGGAAAACTTAAAGTGGGGGGGGGGGGGGGGGGGGGTTAAGGAAAAAGGGGAAGGTGTTTGTGTGTATATGAGCACCCACGGAAGCATGTGCACGTGTCCGCCTGTATTTGCATGAGCGTGTGTGCGCATGGGGTCGCGTGCATGCGTGCGCCTGTCTGTCTGCGTGCTCGCATGGTTGCAAGAAGGTGGAGGGAAAGTGTGGAAGGGAGGAGGGAAACCGGAAGGGGGGTGGGAAAAAAGAATGTGAAAATTACACACACTTACAGAAAAAAAAAGGGGGGGGGGGGGGGGGGGGGGGGGGGGGGGGGGGGGGGGGGGGGGGGGGGGGGGGGGGGGGGGGGGGGAGGAGTTAAACAAGAAAGGGAAAGCGGGAGAGTGGAGGAGGGAAATAAAGAGAATGTGTGTGGGTGTGTGCGTATGCGCACGCATATGCGTGTGTGTGCTAGTGTAAATGGTAAGCAGTAAAGGGGAAGAGGGAAAGGGGAGATAGGGAGGGAAAAAACACAGACACAGAGAGGGGGGAAGGAAAGGGGGAAAAAGAGAAAAAGGCGGGGGGTGGGGAAAGCGAGGGGGGTGGGGGGGGGAGCAACGGAGGTGCAAGTCGAGCTGCTGAGTTCATTCCCTTGTGTTCATGCCATACGGGATGCGAGTGCCAAGACGGGCAATCACTGAACACTTCATAAAGAGCCTGTAGAGTCCTGTCGACTGGTTCTGCCACTCTGCTGCTACCTTGGCGTGGACAACGCAATGGTGCTGCTGGTTGAAGTGGTAGCCAGTAGAGAAGGAGACTGTATCCTCCAGGTTTGGATGGGATCTCAAGGGTTTTTTTTGTCAATGGTCAGGCTCCATCTCTTTCTTGGCTCTCCAGATATGATCCACAGAGGGCAGAGTAGTGATGCCATTAATTCTTGTTGCTTTAGTGCAAAACTGGCGTTTCCTGTCTTCATATTAGAAAAGTGAAATCCACTCGGTTATTGCCTGTTCCATCAGTTCAGAACTGATTGCTCAATCATTTGGTCATATGAGGTTCAGCCTGACTTGGAGTCATCAAGTAATCTCCAGAGACTGGGGATGGCGCTTATGAATCATGCTTTATTTACTCATCTGAAATGTAGCTCCATGAATGTCCTGTGTTGAATTTTTTGCCTCCATGTTGTTGAGAGCTGTGGAATTCACTCTGGTACAGAGGAGCTTTTGAAGGAAGCCTGTTTATTATTGTATTTGACATTAATGTTATCAAGTTAAAGACGGGTTTTAAAGTGTTTTAATCTTATGTTTTTAGCCTTGAAATTGTAATTGAAATAAGCATGGATGTCGGTCAAGGGTGCATGTCAGGGAGGTTCACTGTTGAAATCTTACTTCTTTACATAAACTGAGTAAGCATTTTTCAAGGTGAATTACAAGTGTAGCAGATGAATAGAAAATTGACTAAAAAATGGACGTGCCTTCACCTCACTCACTTGGTCATGGAGTCACAGTAATCAAGGGTTAAAACAGGAAAGTGAGGGATGGGTCTGGAACAGAATTGCAGCAGGTGTGCCAGATGGGTTTGTGGCCCAGTGGCAAGGAAGTTTACAGCATTGGATGAATCATGATATGGCACACAAGACCAGACAGTGTCATCCAGAAATCTGGATAGAACAACATTCATAAATAAAAGTGGCAGAAATAAAGAATACATAAAGTATAAGCAATGCACTAATTTTTTTTCCTGCTGCTGAAATTTCGATGGAATAATATTCACAAATAAAAGAGACAGAAGTAAAGAATAAAGTGTAAACAATACACTATTTTAGTTTTCTTTCTGCAGAAATTTGGATGGAATAATATTCATAAGTAAAAGAGGCAAAAATAAAGATAGATAATGTGTAAACAGTCCTGTCATTTGGATGGAATAATATTCATAGAATAAAGAGGCAGAAAAATAAAGTGTAAAAACATTCACCGTTTTTTTGTTTTATTTCTTAATTAATCTTTGATAAAATGAAATAAATCTTGGTTTAAATGTCGGAAAGTTCAAAAAGGAAATCTGGTCAAATTCTGTTAAGCCATGTTCCAATGCATAAAACAGCAACTTGTTTGTCCAGTTGGTTTCTCAAATAAACGCCATATTTTCACTCTATTTTGTGTGGTAGGTTTTGCCCTTTTCTGTAGAATTTGATAATGTATGTGAAAAGTACAGGGTGTATTCATTGCATTGTGCAGCGAGTTGTTCTTTTATTCATATGTCCAGAATTGTGGCCTGGGCTGTACTTTGTTACTGAATTAATTGGATGTCATGTTTATGTAATGAGTATATTGTTTTTTTTTCTCCGTTATGTAAAGTCTCAAAATGGTGAAAAAGCCCTGAGTGAGCTCGGCTATTTTGGTTTCTTTGCTTAAAAAAAAAAAAAAAGTTTGGCTCACCATATGGTTTTATTGGTCAAGTAATGAGCATCAGTGCTCACATTGCAATTTAATCTGAAAGTTAAACTTTTTTTCCAAAACTTTCGTGGGCCGTATTGTCGTCGTTGTACAGGTCTGTCAACCTCAACATTATGACTGATATTTGGGGGGCAGAAAAAAAAAATCTTGCTGTGTTTGTCTGGCAGTGGGAAGGCCCTGGTCATACTGTTGCTGATAATGATTGAGGATTGTTCAGTGGTCAGATGAAGGTGAAATGGTAATGGCCATGTGGAAATTGGTAATGAGCGGAAGCTTCCTCCACCTTGGTTCAGGTCATTTTTTTTTTTTTAGGTCAAATGGTACATCTGGTAAAATGTCTGTTATTGACCATGGCTTTTAGAAAGAGTTATACTGCTCTCTCTGCTGTGCCAAAGCAATAATCGTTTTCACCATGTTGATGGATGCTCTGTGTCAACTATAGTTGTGGATGTGGAAGTCATTCATGCTAAAATGAACTACAAACATGAAACTGCAGAAAGACTTTTTTTGTCCGATTTCTGACTTGTCAGAATATGATTCATGTGCAAGCCACCCACTATTCCCAACTCTCCTGGTTACATTGTTTACTGCTGTGACCTGAACACACTCCATCCTGTCCTGGTCTCTTCGCAAAATGCATGCAAGACATGACTGGTGAGCTGAGTTACAAGCTGGATGCGAGTTCAGTTCACAGCAATTGAGGTATATAAGCAAAATAACCAGTAGGGTTGGTGGTCGGGGATGGTGGATGGCACACACAAGATCATTTCTGAGTCTTCTGAGTCCTCTTGCCTTGCATCCTATCCTGTTCTGTTCCTTTCACAAAATGCATGCAAGACATGACCTGGTGAGCTGAGTTACAAGTTGGGAGCGAGTTCAGTTCACAGCAATGAGGTATATAAGCAAAATACCCTGTAGGTTTGGTGGTCGGGGATGGTGGATGGCACACACAAAGATCATTTCTGAGTCCTATCATTTCTGAGTCCTCTTGCCTTGCATCCTGTCCTGTTCTGTTCCTTTCACAAAATGCATGCAAGACATGACCTGGTGAGCTGAGTTACAAGTTGGGAGCGAGTTCAGTTCACAGCAATGAGGGTATATAAGCAAAATACCCTGTAGGGTTGGTGGTCGGGGAGGGGGATGGCACATACAAATATCATTTCATGCAAAAGGGAACTCATTTCCAAAACACTGACTTTTTTTTTTTAATGTTGCACATAAGACAAAGTAGTTCAAGGCCACATGAGGACACATACACACTTTTTCTACGTTGCACCATATGACAAAGTAGTTGCGAAGGACACATGAGGACACATACACTTTTTTAATGTTGCACCATAAGACAAAGTAGTTGCAAAGGACACATGACACATATACACAGGCACAGTAGTTGCAACTTCAGACTGTACACTTTTCACATTCAAACGCCACTGAAGTGCAGGACATGCCGGTGACCCCCTAACAACAATCAACATTCATGTCGGAACCAGTCCTCTTTGGAGCAGACTAACTCACAAAAAACTTACCAGTGTGTAGAGCCTTGACTGCCCAGCACAGTGCAAGATCATGCAGTTGATTCCTTGCCTACTTTCTTGACATTCTTCGTCTCCCATTCCATATGACACCCTTTCCGTTTCTTCCTAATTAGAGCAAACTCCCTCCACAGAGAACAACACTTTTTACTGAAGGACAAAGACTGCCCTTGATGAGCAGAAATTCAAAGAAGCTCGCAAGTCATGGTTGGAGAAGACAGGTGCCCTCAACATGAAGAAAGACACGCAGAAACTGTGGAATCTGACAGAGGTCTCCAATGATGAACAGTACCTTGGACCAAAAGCAGCAGCTCTCCTGAAAGAGGACGGCCAGATTTACACTGGGAGAAAGGCAGCTGCCCTGTCGCAGACCATTTTTGACAACGACAGCTCTCTGGATGTGTCCAGGGAGAAGACTGTTGACATCTGAATGAAAATCAAGAGGGGACTGAGAAAGCAGGCACCGACTCCTACCCAGTATGACCTCCAGACTCACCATCACGAGCTGAACTGGGCAATCAAGGAGCTGAAAATGAAAAAAAATCGCCAGGCAAGGAGAGGATAACCAATGAAATATGTCATATCACCTTGGAGACTACCAAACAGAAACTTTTTTCAATCAGTCCTGGGACACTGGGGTGTTTCCAACAAGCTGGAAAGAGGCCCTCATAGTTCCCATCCTTATGAGAGAGAAAAACAAACACAGCAAGAACAGCTACATCTTATTAGGCTCCTAACTTGCCTCTGCAAAACTATGGAGCATATTATCAACCCACGGCTCATAGTTCCCATCCTTCTGAGAGGAAAAAACAAACACAGCAAGAACAGCTACCATCTTATTAGGCTCCTTACCTTGCCACTGCTGCAAACTATGGAGTGTATTATCAACCTGCGGCTCATAGTTCCCATCCTTATGAGAGGACAAAAACAAACACAGCAAGAACAGCTACCATCTTATTTGGCTCCTCACTTGCCTCTGCAAAACTATGGAGCGTATTATCAACCTGCGGCTCCAGTACCACCTAGAAAAGTATGGGCCCCTCACACCTTCACAGTCGGGCTTCAGAAAGAACAGGAGCACCGATGACCACATCACACTGCTCACACACAACATTGAGGACAGCTTTCAACGGAAGATGAGGATACTTGCCGTCTTTGTTGATCTTGCCAAGATATTCAAAAGGAAGTATGCCTGGAGCCAGAGCTACCTGTTCAACAGGTCAGCCCAAGTCCAGCTGGAAGGTTACACTAGTCTCCCATTAAACATCAGAGAGGGAGTACCCCAGGGAGGAGCTGAGAGAGAGTATCCCAGGGAGGAGTCATCTTGCCGATCCTGTTGACCATCTTCATCGATGATATTACTGACCGACCTGTCCTCCCATACTCCCCGGGCACAGCATGCAGACGACCTTGCTGTCTGGACCAAAGCAGAGCATGTGAGCGCTGCAAGAATCAGGATGCAGGAGCCCTGAACCATATCTCAGACTGGGCGAGAGAGAGGCTCGTCACCACCTACAGGACCAACTCTGAAGCCACCTGCTTCTCCCTCTCACCCAAGAGAGAAAGAGTTCACCCTACGTATCAGCTGGCAAGAAATTCCCCCAGCAGGTCACCCCAGTGTATCTTGGAATGAAAGTGGACTGAAAACAAATCTGGTCCATGCAGATCAGCACCATACATAGCAGAAGCCTCAAGAAAATGGCCCTGATGAAGAAACTTGCAGGAACAAAATGGGGGAGCCAGCATGAAAGTCCTAAAGCATGTGTACACTGCAACCGTCAGACCCCCTTATGGAGGCATGAAAACTACTCCAATACCAACCATGGAAAAGACAACAGGCATTATCTCACATGAGAAGAGACAAGAAAACTACTGTGGCAAAATGAGAAAATCAAGACTACCTTCCCATCCCCTACACAGACCTGTTTTACCCATACAATTTGTTATATTTTGCACACATATTCGTTGGAAATATGATGAATACAACAAACATCAAGAAAAATTCTGGCAACAAGGTTGTTGAGGGGTAATTGCACTTGCAGAGTCCGACCATGACAGAGGCTTTCACTAATGAGCAACAACTCTTGCTAACTTCTGTGCACAAAATAAACGTTAGGAAGTATCTGTTGCTTCAAACATTGAAAACTCCACTGAAAACATGAGCTTGTGCTAAAGTATGCTGATGAACCCTCCACCTCCTGCTTTTACAAAAATTTGGAATTTTGTACGCACTGTAGTAGATGTGCTCTTTTTTTGTTGAAAAGTACGCCAGAGCTGTTTTAGGGTGAACAGCTCTGATAGTTACAAATGATGTAGTCTTCCACTGCTGTGATACAAACAATGCATGTGTGCTTCAGCATGGTTTCAACTTTCTCCTTAAAGTACTCCTGTTGTGTAGAAAATACTTTGCTTTTAACTTTTTAAATATCGTGTGCGACCCCTTGTTGCCAAATTTGCTCCAGGGGACCACAGGCTGAGTCGCACTTTATTTCATTTTATTTTTTAACATGCGCGCTGATGACCTACTCGTTTTTGAGTGAACCAGTTTTTTTTTTTTTAAGAATAAGAAGATCCTCTTATTTTAGATTTGCAATACTCCAAGTCAAATTTTGGGGTAAACAGGTCTGCCTACATTTCAAGTTTAAGGCTTCCACAAAGAA
The DNA here is from genome assembly GCA_016801955.1 of Conus betulinus. Classification (NCBI taxonomy): domain Eukaryota; kingdom Metazoa; phylum Mollusca; class Gastropoda; order Neogastropoda; family Conidae; genus Conus; species Conus betulinus. The sequence goes on from JADBJO010025722.1 coordinate 17,729, forward strand.
CAGATTGAAGCGACAGAGCCCACACCACCTCATAAAGGTTCAAAAGAAGAGCCTTTATCAGCCTCTCACAGATTCCAGTCAACCAACTGAGATGCTGCAGGACTGGGAGGACTGGCAGGTGGACATCCCACCTATCACCTTTAGCATCTCTGGTATAACATCCACCTCTCACCTTTATTATCCCTGGTATAAACATCCACCTCTCACCTATAGTATCCCTGGTATAACATCCACCTCTCACCTTTAGCATCTCTGGTATAACATCCACCTCTCACCTTTAGCATCTCTGGTATAACATCCACCTCTCACCTTTAGTATCCCTGGTATAACATCCACCTCTCACCTTTAGTATCCCTGGTATAACATCCACCTCTCACCTTTAGCATCTCTGGTATAACATCCACCTCTCACCTTTAGCATCTCTGGTATAACATCCACCTCTCACCTTTAGTATCCCTGGTATAACATCCACCTATCACCTTTAGTATCCTGGGTGTAACATCCACCTATCACCTTTAGTATCCTGGGTGTAACATCCACCTATCACCTTTAGTATCCCGGGTGTAACATCCACCTATCGCCTTTAGTATCCGGGGTGTAACATCCATAGCATGGCTGGGAACGGGAAAGCAAATAATGCAGTGCGTTGTCCAGACACATTTGCCAGCCCTGTCCCTTGGAACTTCAGATCCAGAAATAACACTGTACCCACGTCCTTCATGTCCCCTTCATCATCACAACTTGTTGGAGAGCAGTGAATCGATGAGACATGTGGGGATCATATAAGACCATTACCTGCTCCGTGTCCTTAGTCATGTAGAACTAGACAGAGAGTAGAGCTTGTATTCAGTTCAGGTCACCCACAAAACAGGAACCTACAGGACTTGGGCTCTCAGTTGTACCTGAACCCTAGTGAGACTTGAATTGTCAGAACACGGTGCTCCGGAACAGGTTCAGGTATTTAGCTTGCTTGTTCCACTCTGGTGGTGATCCTGAAACAGAAGTAATTGGGTGCAAGTCTTGAGGGAGGTGAGACAGTGAAATATGTCTGGCTGTATCATAAATCCAAAAACGAATTCTAATGGTAATTTCATAATAGTTATGCTTACCAAACAGTAACACAAAATCTACACCAGTGTTGCAGTATATAGTCACTTGTTGACACATAGCTAACATAGCTCCAGAAAAGAAAATGTATGGGGTATCAGCTTTGTGCTAAGTGATGTCATTTTTTTTTTTTTTGCCCAGGGCATAGTTATGTAATCTTGTTATCCCCAGAGCATGTGCAATTTAGTAAACCATCTGGTCAATTTCCATCATGTATTAATGCTGCTATGAATGCGAAATGGATGTCTGTGACACAATCATATACTTATCACCACCACCATGTTGCCTTTTTTTTTTTTTCCCTCAGAGGTGTCAGCTGTTGTCTCAATATTTTACAGAAATTATGTGACTTAAAAACACCTATGCACTGATGAAATGTCATGCGTGCATTTTTTTTTTGAGTAGATGAATAGACAAGAAAGAGCAAAATCAGTCAGATCTATGTTGCCCATTATTTTGTCATATAAAACTTGTTTGCTGTGATAAGTTGATCATCATCGTGTATTAAAATAATGTTTGAATGTGTATTAGGGTGTGTGGCCCATTTAGAGAGAATAAAGATATGTTTTGCTCTCGTGTCTGGACATTACGTCTTCCATTTCACAGCCTTCCACACTACCCATCTCTTCCAGATACCACCAAGATGAACCTGGCAATACTCTTCTAACAGTTTTGATAAGGTATACTGCATGGTACATTTGCCGAGTGCTTTCAAAATTTTTTTTGTATTTCTGGAATTCAACAGCCTTCAGTCTGTCCTAGGAAGAGGCCATCTAATTGGGGTTGTGGTGTATGTGTGGGCGGTACCCCCATTTTTTGCCTCTTACTATGCAAGAACTGGAACTAGAATATTTGTGTACTTGCTGCTTAGCCCTTTCTGAACTTGTGTGCTTACACCTTAATTAACTTGAAAATAATCTACTGGACTGCTGGTTTATCCGTTATGGGCAAGTGAAATTGTCAACTGATGATAATATAAAACAGTTTCTGGGAAAAAAGGAAAAACGCAAATAGCTTTACTTTACAAGAAGCTATCAATATAACAAGTCTTTTATATGTTAGACTAGTATCAGTACATACTTTGTGCTTTACAATCTATCAGTATGATGTATTGATAATCTGTTGAAGGCAAGTTTGGAATTGCATGTACTTGTGTGGTTCATGTTTTCATCTTGGAACACAGTTTATGTCTGCATAATCCGAGTCGTCACTGACTTTGTAATCCTGTGTGCTTCACTTCAGCCAATTACAGATCACCTGTTTGTGTATTATAATGTCGCTACTGGTATGTCAGCCATGTGTCAATGAACATACATGCAAGGGAACCTCCTGCTTGGTCTTCTTGGCTGTGGGTGGAAGGAAGAAAATAGGATTGCAGATATACTATGTATGCTAGGCTGGTGTTACAGCCATAGTGAAAACTGCCCGTTCTAGAAGACTCTCCCTTTGCCATCAAATGAAGAAAAAAGGATCAAATGAAAAAAAAAAAGCAACACCTATAAGGCACTAATTCCATTTGTTTCCTTCATAAACAATAAAAAGCAAAACAGATCAAATCATCTTCATCCTCTCACACTCCGCTTCATGGTGTCCCATTCTGATCTGCACTGCACAGCCAGGTCTCCCATACCAGTCCAAAATTCCATGTCATGTACCAGTCACAGTGAAACATATTCTTTAAGCGTGTTGGGATTGCATGATGTGAGATATAAACACTTTACAGCAGACTCCATGAAAACCTTGTTCAGGATGTCCATTCATGATGTGATCTTTGAATTTCTGAAATAATTTACATTTTCATCTGACTTAAGATTTTATGGAGGAAAGATTTTTAACAAAATTCCTGGTGTGTTTTTAGAGGTTGTGTTTCAAAAGAGTTGTGTGAAAGATTTAAAAAAAGAAAAAAATATATGGCTGTGAGTTGATTTGAACGTGGTGACAGCCCTGATATGGCCCTTTGCGCTTGGCTGGGCTATAAGCGACATTAACTACTTACCTACCTACCAGTCCAAAATCATCCACACTGGCAGGAGTTCAGGTGGGAAGGGGAGAAAGGGGGCAGGGAGAGATAGCGTTTGTCTTAATGTCCATGAGGAAAGCTCAATAAAACAAATCATGTCCTTCAGAAGTTCACTCAGAACGCTTGTTACCACCACCAAAGAGACTTGGTTGCAGTGCAGGATCTCACCTAGTTGGCAGCCTCAACGCACACTTGTTATCTGCCTCTATACTGTTGGGACTGGGACTGGATACTGAGCTGACCGAGTTCTATTGTTATAGTGGAGAATTCTCACGGTGTGTGTTGTTTGTGTCTGTGAGAGATAGACTGTATGTGTGTGTGTGTGTGTGTGTTTATGTATAATACCATGGAGAAGGTATAATAAAATGGCAGTCAACTGGAGGATGATAGTGAAGCGAAACTACAACAACCCAGGTCACAGAGTAACTCTATCTTGTATATTTGTCAATGTGACCCCCCCATTTCCAAACGAGTAATCCGCAGGGCTTAAAATCCTCCACCACCTGATGGAAACGTACTCTGCCCACCATCCCAAAATTTCAGCTGAAATAGAATTGAAACATTCCCACAAAGTCTTCATGAGAGGGGAGGAGGGGGGGGGGGGGGGGGGAGATGTGAGATTGGGGAGGGGAAGACCAGAGATTTTGGGAGGGGAAGGATGGTAGGATTGACGGTGGGGAGGAGGGGGAAAGTGAGGGGGAAAAAGCCCACCTAACAAACCAACCTCTCACGCCTATTATCACGCTTCTTGGCTTTCCTCATGCCTTCCTTATGGACTCTTTCTTTTCACTATAAGGCTGGCCTTATTGGGGACTAGCCAACTGGTGGGAGGATTTGTAACATTTCTACATAATACAACTCTATGATGCCGCCTCTCTCTCTGTCTGTCTGTCTCCCCCCCCCCCCCCTCACTTTTCTTTTTCTCTCTCTTTGGGAAAATCTGAAAGAAAGGAAAAATTAATGAAGTTTTAAGTCTTTTTTGTTTGTTTCATTGATGTTGTTCTCTTTGCATAAGCAGCACATTATCAGTGTGAGAGTGCCAGTTCACCACACAGAACATTAACAAACCCTGACATTTTGTATCAAACGCCAAAACACTCAAATCAGCAAGACTGTGTCCATTTGTGAGAGAACATACAGACTATGCATGGTGTGTAAGGGACTGGTTGGAGAAAAAAACAAAACAAAAAAGAAAGAAAAAAGAAAAGAAAAGAGCTAGTAGTGGAAATTGCTTCCCCCCCCCTCCCCAGATGAAGAGGACAGTGTGAAGCACCAAAAAATGAAGATGTGGATTTCGGCCTCAGAGAAAGAAAAAAAAAAAAAAAAGAAAAAAAAAAAAAAAAAAAACAAACCCCACTGCCTTAGGTGCTCCATTGATCTGATAACCGATGTCACAAAAAGAAAAAAAAAAGTCTTCATGAAATGGGATTCCCTGAATTTTCCATTATTTTGTGAAGATATCTATCTGTCATATACCCCAAATGAATAGCGAATGAATGCTCATATAACAAGTTAAAGGGCCTATCGTATGCCCAGTTTCATTTCTGGCACCATTTTCCAGGTGGGAAATGTCTCAAAGAATAAAAAAAATGCACTGAATACGGTGGGGAAGAGGGAGAGAACAGGTGTGGGGGAGGAAGTGGATTTTTGGGCAATGTCTTCCATATGATAGCGTATAAAAGACTCAGTTTGTAAGATACATCCGAAAATGCCTTAGGGACAATTGAAAAAAAAACATCTTTTGAGGGCACCTGGAAACAAGGCAATTCTCTCAACACGTTTCTGTGTTGCTTTGGCATAGTCTCATTCAAAAGCCAGTTTGTCTGTTATTGGTTGTATGAAGTATGGAGTTGGAAAAAGTTATACCAGAAACATGTTGTTTTAGTTCGTCGAGATTTACCTGAGACATCATTGAAGTGCAGTTTACCAAGGAGTCCATTTTTTGTCTTGAAGTGTCTGCCTGCAGGATGTTGTTTAACATGGAAGGTACCAAGTCTGGAACAAAATACATTATTTTGATTAATTTACATAGCATTGAGCTGACCCCACAACAGCATCTTTGTGACATCATTTAATAATGCCTTTCAGCCCACTGTGACTGAGACACAATCTCAATACAATTACTGATTTTCATTGACTGTGTGAAGAAAAGACTGAAATATCCCTGAAAATGCATGGCTTTCTCTTTACACACACAACCAACAAACAAAAACGAAACAAAACAACTTAAACCAGATACAAACCTGAGCATACTGGCCGCCCCCACCCCCCCCCCCCCCCCCCCCCCCCATTCTGAATTTTGAGGGAATCCCACGATAAGAGCAGGGCATAAAGGGCCACAGAATCTGTCGTCAACAATGTTTTGAGAGATACAGGCACCTGCAGAGTTGGGCAGGAAAGCTAGGCAACATTCCCTAAGATATGTCCATTACGTGGATGAAACGCTGCTAGATCAGTACATGGTTTCCATTCTTCCCATCAGAGTCCCTCAGTGACTGATGAATCCCACAATTACTTTTTTTCAATTGATAAATATACTACTATGATCATTACTGTC
>JADBJO010025723.1:0-10000 GCA_016801955.1 Conus betulinus
TACACTTATTCACAAAATATGTTAGTAAGACCACAACAGTCAATAATTTTTGTCAGTACATGAATTGCTGAAAAAAAGAATGTCGAAATGTCACGCACAGTCGGTCAGGTTGAAAAAAAAAATGATAAAGGTCCCAAAACCTAATGTCTATAGGTACTGTGAACTGCAGGAGGCACACCGTGTCTGGGGTAAGGTACTATAGAAGGCAGAGCCTAACCCTCTCCTTCCGCCTCATTAACTTCACTCCCGGTGGACAGAGAGAATTTTCAAGCCATAGGAATTCGACCTCTTAAGTGGCTCGTACTCATCACCTTCGCCGCCAAACGCTTTAATCATTTGACTGTAGGGGCCGTGTGAGTAACTGGTAATCAAAGCAGGTATTCTGACAAATTCTTACACTAGTTCGGACGGGAGCATGTCTATATTCCCCCAGGTCTATATTTCCCCAGGAGCATGTCTATGTTCCCTCAGGTCTACATTCCCCGAGGTTTATGTTCCCCCAGGTCTATATTCCCCCAGGCCTACTGACGTGTCACACTGGTCTGAACTGTAAATGTCACACGCAGCACAGGGGTAATAATACAAGGATTGAACCCCAGGTAACATAAAGGGAGGCACCTGATCCCGCATTTAAATCTCACATTTACATAGGCAATGCGCTGCAAGGTTACTTCCCCATTGCCAAGCGAACGAAAGAAATGAGTACAGGATTAGGACCCAGGATAAAGCGTTTTCCAATCGCGCTATCGTCAAAGAACTTGTTACAAAAAAGTGAACAAAGGCCTGGGGAAGATAGCCTTGGGGGAATATAGACCTGGGGAAACATACACCTGGGGAAATATAGACCTAGGGGAATATAGACCTGGGGAAACATAGATCTGGAGAATATAGACTGGGAAAAACATACACCTGGGGAATATAGACCTGGGGAACATAGACCTGGCAGAATATAGTCCTGGGGAAACATACATCGGGGGGAATATGCACCTGGGGGAATATAGTTCTGGGGAATATAGACCTGGGGGAATATAGACCTGGGGGGAACATAGACCTGGGAGAATATAGACCTGAGGGTGCCTCCCGTTCGGACCGTGTGTGTTGAACTCATGGTAGGACTATGCAAAGTACCCTTAAACAGGCGTTTACTAGCTTTTCCTGAATCACACATCATTATTTACAGGAGATACACAGTTAGAGACAGGACCCGTGGTAAGAATACTTTTACGACTGCTGTTTACTGAGAATCGACAACTCAATGGCAGAAAGTTGTCATGAACGCATTGTGTCTTCCGCATCACAACGCCGAACTTATACCACTGCAAATGCGTGTACATGTAACGGTCTGTTCCAACAAAATGCTCGGGGTATAGGCCTTGTCTCACTGAAAAGGGAGATACACACCTGTGTTTAAATATTACCATGATTAATGACAAATATATGTGATGAGTGTGTGTGGATGTGGGTGAATGGATGTGGAGATGGGGGGGGGGGGGGAGATATTGGGAGGGCGGAGACAGCATAATGTATCAGATATCTACAGTTTAAAATAGGAGACAAGATTTCCTTGCATTACATGATTCCTTGTCCCTCTCTCTCTCTCTCTCTCTCTCTCTCTCTCTCTCTCTCTCACACACACACACACACACACACACACACACACACACACACACACACACACACACACACACACTCATTTGTACGCGCGTGGAGAGAAGGAGGAGGAGGCGGAGGAGGAGGAGGAGGAGGAGGAGGAAGAGGATGGAGAGACAAAGAGACAGACAGACAGACAGGCAGGCAGACTAAGGAGAGAAGAGAGTATCTAAAAAAAATCACTGCATCAGTAAATTTTCCGATCGCTCCATACTCAAAAGAATCCACTGTATCATTGACTCTCTGGTCGCTTCAAGACGGGTGATGCAGGCGAAGGTTAACGATCTGTCCTCTCAACGTCTGTCCAGTCACACGGCTGGAGGACCAGTCATGATCTCTTGCAGGCCCACCGCTAGTCGCCTCCAGAAGAAGAAAGCCGTGTCTTCGTTATTCCCATCCACCCCACTGCAAGTACGTTGTCGTCTTCAACACGGCCATCATGCCAGAAGTCAGCTCATGTGACGTCACATCGTCCAGACACACGACGATCAGATCGTCTTCGTACTCCATCGCGTGACGTAGGCAGAACGACAGCTCGAACTGGCACCACCGACTCTCCACAAAGTGTCTGGAGAACAGCATCAGGATTTTCTTGCTGCTTTCCACAGAGCGGACAATGTTGTCCACGATGTAGCCGGCGGGGAAGTCCCGCTCGTGAAGACACAGTCTCAGCCCCAGGCGTCCCTCCAGCTCGGGCACCAGGTGTTGGCGCACCCAGGCAAGGTCCTCGGAATCGTAGGACACGAACACGTCGTAGTCGAAACGACCCTCTTGTAGACGCTGTCTCCGAACGTGGCTGGGTCCTCGGCAGGCTTCATAGCACAGCAGGCGAAGGTGCCCAGTGATAGCGACACACCGCCACGACCACGGTCACTATGATGATCAACAAACACAAAACAGAAACAATAGTGACGTTTGTAGCGTGGCTGAACAAACAGGCTTGCTCGTTCAGCACAAACTGTGGTACCGTTGTGCCGGGAAGGTTTTGCAGTCGTACTGTTCCTCGTGGAAAAGGGACGACGACTTCCTCATCCAGTCCTGAAACCACAAAAGGTCACAGCTGCACTGGAACAGGTTATAACTCAGATCAAGATCAACTAGCTGACGTCGAATGTTGACGCTGAAGGTAGCCGAGGACACAACCAAGATCTTGTTGTAACTCAAGTCCAGGTGAGTCAGAGGGGCAGGCAGTCGAAGGCGCCGTCTGGCAGGTGGTAAATCAGGTTTTCTGACAGGTCTAGGTCAGTCATGTGTGGAAATAAGCAAAATGTCTCTGGGAAAACCTCAGACACACGACATGAAGAAATGTCTAGTGATGTTAGGTTCACAAAATGTTCTTTTTCAGGACGTACCCCTGGGACTTTAGTGTCAAAATAATCATTGTCATAAAGTCCCAAATTAGATACACTGTGGCAGTTAAGGAAAATGTAAAATATGTCCCCAATGCTCATTCTCAGTTCAACGCCTTCCAGTGCTACCTCTCTCAAAGAAGTCAAGTTGACAAAAGCGCTCTGACTTACAAACATAGAGCGTTTCATGTCACTGAAAGTTACGCGCGTTAGTAAAGGAAACATGGAACTGTCCATCATTCCTGTGGACACTGTCCATATGTTGTTTTCCGAAAGATCCAGCTCCCTTACTGGGGCAAGCAAACTTTAGATGACAATTTACTTATGAAATTATCGTCAAGCCATAGAATTTGAAGACTGGGGAAGAGCGATGTTTTCTTCGCTCCACATGTCTCGGGGAATTCATAGAGGTTGTTATCGGACAGGTCCAAAAACCGGACATGCAGAACGAATCTGACATCAAAGTGGAGAAGCCTGTTCTCCTGTATCTCAACATGCCTTAGTTGTGGCAGCGACGCAAACATGTTCGTGTCCAGATTTTTTTCATTTCATTTCGCTGCAGCCTTAAAGACCTAAGTCTGGGTAGAGTGATATTCTGGAAAACAGAAGGAGACATCCGTCCTAGACTACAGCCTTCCAAGTTCAGAAACTTCAAAGTCGCAGTAGTGAGGGCGACTGAAACAGCCGCGGGGGTGATTTCATGGTTCGAATCCAGACTAAGATGAGTCAAGTTCTTCAGCAGGAGAAACGTTCCGGGGTGAAGAGACACCAACTTGTTATGGCCGAAATCCAATTTGGATATCTGGCTTACATTCTGGAAAAAATTCTCATTGTCGACGGAAGTAAGGTTGTTGTAAACGAAGCAGAGATGCTGGGGGTTCGTGGTGGAAGTTTTGGGACGTAGTGGACTGGCTTTGACAATGCCCCATTGCAGGTAGCGAACCCCAGCTCTTCACTGCACTGGCAGAATCCATCCCCGCATGTAGTTGTGGCTGTGGTGATGTCAAAGCAGTCAGCCTCTTTCTTTTTGACCTTGAGATCTTTGTGTCTTGCAGGAGCGGTGAGACAGTGTGGTAGAGAGACAAACAGGACAAAACCACCCAACGGAGAGTAAAACACGAGGATATCTTTCCCGCCATTCTGCCCACCGCGGATGGACTCTCTGTCAGGTCCTAGATGGCACGGTCCGTGCTGCACACATAGGAGAAGGCAATGCCATTTTCAGACTTTTCACCTGTGATTTGTAGTGCAAAATACTCGAGGACATTCTCACATTGTTCTCGTCTAAATGGCTGAGAGAGAGAGAGAGAGAGAGAGAGAGAGAGAGAGAGAGAGAGAGAGAGAGAGAGAGACAGACAGACAGACAGACAGACAGACAGACAGACAGAGAGAGAGACAGACAGAGAGACAGAGAGACAGAGAGAGAGACAGAGACAGACGGACAGACAGACAGAGGGACGGACGGACGGACGGACGGACAGACAGACAGACCGGTAGGCAGGCAGACAGACAGACAGGCAGATTCAGATTCAGACTCAGATGTTTTTTCTTACAGGCCTTGGTCCCTCGGAAGGGGGATATACATGAAACATAACAAAGTCGCATTATCGAACTCGTAATGATGATTACAATGCGCAGGTGCTTCGCTTTTTGAAAGCTTTGAAATAAATATACTGCGAACTTTTTTTTTTTTTTAACAGTGTTTTCATTTGCAGATGACATTAACAAAATAAGCTTCAATAAGCAAGGCCTTGTATGAAATTTCTGGAGAACAATTTTTTTTTCTCTTCTACCTTGTAATTTTGCACAAGAAATTGCAAAATGCACTTCATCTTCTCTTGACTGTCGACATAATGGACACAGCAGATCAGAGGCATTTACTTGTCATTACCGGCAATGATGAACAAAAATATCAGAAACACCCAACTCTAAATTTTGTCGTTATAGTCCATAGTCATTGACATGCATGTTGGGAGAGAATACAGATTCATTGTATGTACTATAAAAACTAAACCTGTGTTATTTGAGAGAGAGAGAGAGAGAGAGAGAGAGAGAGAGAGAGAGGGGGGGGGGGGGGGGGAGAGGGGACTTTTTTTCAGCTGAAGTCCGATGCCTTTCACTGAAAAATGATGAATGTAAACATACCTAAAGAAAACAAACAGTGCAATGTTCTAATCAAACAAATAAAATAAATACAAATCTATTATACAAATGTTGAAATCAACATTCTAAGAAACAAGATACACACAAACCTGTTAAGCGATTGATAAGAACAAATAAGCATATTTTATAGATAAGGCTCGTGCGTTGTTGAAACTGTGAATTAATGAAAAGAAGAAAGAACTTTATAGTACAATTTCGGCTTGATTAGTTTCCATTTTAAGAGGGCTGAGGGCAGAAATGTAAATAATTAAGAGAGAGAGAGAGAGAGAGAGAGAGAGAGAGAGAGAGAGAGAGAGAGAGAGAGAGAGAGAGAGAGCACCCATTATAGAATAATGACTCGTTAAGGGCATCAATTCATATAATCAAAGTAACACCTTTTATATATACGAATAACATCCCCTTCAGGCTGTAGAGAGACCCCCCCAAAAAAAAAAAAAAAAAAAAAAATAATAATAATAATAAAAATAATAATAATAATAATATATGAAATAAAAAGCGAAACAACTTCCACTGGCAAAACTCGAAAAACAGCAACAATGAAACACAGATTTGTATTCGTGTATCTTTTTTTCGTGCAAGTAATTAGCAATGGAGAGTAAATAATGGATACAACTGAGTGTGGAAGTCATCCTTAATCTGTCTGCAAACAGGGCTTAAGTTATTTACAAAGATAGTAGACAAATATTCCGAATGTCCTTTACCCATGTCTTGCCCTGACATTTTAGACCCGACCCTTTGCACTGCAGCCATATGGAATAAAACAAACCAAAGTTTTTCTGTTTCTCGTTTTGTTTTTTGTTTTTGCTTTTTTTTCTTTTCATGAATAATGACAAAGTAATTTTCGCAAGCTAACCATTGTACAGAGGTCTATGAAAACAGAGATTTTCTGTGAAGGAGCATCCCATACCAGACGATCCATGCTCAGCATGAGGTCCCAGTTACACGGCTGGAGGACCAGGTACAATCTCCTGAAAGGCCACTGCCAGTCGTTGCCAGAAGAAAGCCGTGTCTTCGTTACTCCCATCCACCCACTGCAAGTACGTTGTCGTCTTCAACACGGCCATCATGCCAGAAGTCAGCTCATGTGACGTCACATCGTCCAGACACACGACGATCAGGGCGTCTCCGTACTCCATCGCGTGACGTAGGCAGAACGACAGCTCGAACTGGCACCACCGACTCTCCACAAAGTGTCTGGAGAACAGCATCAGGATTTTCTTGCTGCTTTCCACAGAGCGGACAATATTGTCCACGATGTAGCCGGCGGGGAAGTCCCGCTCGTGAAGACACAGTCTCAGCCCCAGGCGTCCCTCTCCAGCTTGGGCACCAGGTGTTGGCGCACCCAGGCAAGGTCCTCGGAATCGTAGGACACGAACACGTCGTAGTCGAAACGACCCTCTTGTAGACGCTGTCTCCGAACGTGGCTGGGTCCTCGGCAGGCTTCATAGCACAGCAGGCGAAGATGCCAGTGATAACGACACACCGCCACGACCACGGTCACTATGATGATCAACAGACTTAACATTGAAACCATAGTGACGTTCGTAGTGTGGCTGAACAGGCAGGCCTGGTCATTCAAGACAAACATCTGTACGGTTGCGCTGGGAATATTCCTGCAGGAGTAGCCAACCCTAGAGTTCACGCTGAAAATGGTTGGAGATTTTTCCATCCACTTTCTCAACCACAGAAGATCGCAGTTGCATTGGAACATATTGTAACGCAAGTCAAGGTAGACAAGCTGCTGACGCAGGTGTACATTAAATGTATCAGGCGATACAGCCAGGATTCTGTTGAAGCTCAGATCTAAATGAGTCAAGTTGGGCAGACAGTCAAAGGCTCCGTCTGGCAGATGATCCAAAGAGTTTTTAGACAGGCCAAGGCTTTGTAGCTGTGGAAAGGAGCAAAATGTCCGCGTTGAAATGGTGGAGATGCTACAAGACCAAGATCTAGTGTCTTCAAACCATAGAAATCATGAGTGGCAGGCTCATTGTCAAAGAAATTCTCGCCAAAATACAGTTCGGAAATCAGTGGACAATTAACGAAGCTTTCCTGGATGCTGTGTGCTGTGATTAACATATTGCTGGAACCAAAGTCCACAACTTTCAGCTGGGTCAAGTTTCTGAAGAACCCAGTTTCCAGAGATATTATGCCATCATTATTCGACAAATCTAGTCGTGTAAGGAGTGGAAATGTTTGGCCATTGAACGCGCTTGGATACACTAGTTTATTGCCTGAAAGATCGAGGATCCTCAGCTGTGGTAGACATATCTTGGTGGGCAGTGACGCGATGAGGTTCTTCTCCAGAACAAGAGTGCGGAGATTGGGGACGAGAGACGCATGATTTCTGTCACAAGTCTGTGGAAAGTTCATGAGGAAGTTGAATGACAGATCAAGATGTTTGAAAGGCACAGCTGAATCAACGTGAGCATGGAGAAGTCTGTTGCGACTTAGGTCCACATGCTTTAGCGTTGTCAGCGTGGCGAACACGCTGAGGTTCAGTTGTTCGATACGATTGTCTGCCAGACTAAGATAACTTAGTCTTGGTAGAGCGACGTGCTGGAAAACTTCAGAAGACACGCGTCCAAGGTCACAGCTCCCCAAATCTAAATGCTTCAGGGAGGATGTGGCTAAAACAGTGGAGAGGGCTGTTGGGCTGAGGTCTGGGTTGTAGTTAAGGTAAAGAGCACTTAAGTTTTTCAGCAAGGAAAATGCTGCTGGATGAATCCACGTTAGGTTATTTGCCCGCAGATCCAGAGCAAACGTGCTTGTGGCATTTTCAAAAAAGTTTTGTTCACGAATAGACGTCAGATTGTTTTCCAGGAAACACAGAAGCTGGATGCGAAACGAAAACTCTGGAACATAGTGGACTGGGTCAGATATTAATCCAGAGCAAACCGCAACTCCGAATTTCTTAATACAGCAACAGAGTTCATCTCCACACCTTTCACTTGCAATGCCAAAGCCTAAGCAATCATCGTCTGAGAGCTTAACACTACTATCTGTCTCTGAAGCAGAAACGGATTTGGCATGCACTGACTCACACCAAATCAGCGTAATGATGATCAGCATGGGATGCATGATGGCAGCATCTTTCACAGTAATGGAACCACGCTTTGTGATAGCTCCATCATGGAAGGTCGCCTCCAGCGCTGCACACAGAGCAGCACAGAATCAATACATACAGCCAGAGAGCTTGACAACACCCCCCAAACTCCCAAACAATCATTCACACTGCTCTCTCCGTGAGCCATCCAGCTCTGATTGTCAGCGCATAAATGGGTCATTTATTTCCGAAAAGATACATATCGGGGCTACTCTGTGTAAGAATTTTCATCGTTTTGAACAGACATCCTTTTTTGTTACCCCTTGCGATAAAGGATCTCCTTTTTTTTCCCAAATAGACGTTGTTTTTAAAACTACATTACAAGATGCTATCCGACATACTGAATCCTTGCAAATACAAAATTTTTTTTCTTTGATACATAGTTAAATTCTCAAAAAGTATATGTATATGTATATATATATATATATATATATATATATATATATATATATATATATGTGTGTGTGTGTGTGTGTGTGTGTAACCTCTCGACGTTCATGCCCTCGGTTTGGTTCAGTCTGATCACCGTATTGGTAAATTCATGGGGACTGTCGTTGACCGGAGGAGCGCCCACCAGAGGGGGTGGGGGGTTGGCTCACTCATACTGGCTTAGCGACTTAGCGACTGTTCAAATATTGTCATCAATAAGGGGCTTAGCAGGTGGCATCTTGGGCATGTTGATTCAGAACAGGCACGACTGAACACCACCGAAGTGACTCGGCAGCGGTGCAGTGTCTCCTCCGGTGGGTTGTCCCGTGGCGATGTGACATTGACTGCTCCCTGTGGACTGCCGGTACAGGGGCTGTGGCATGACGGGCCAGGCTGTGACATCGGGACAGGGTAGACGAGGGCTTGGGAGGAGCGGAATGAGCGGCATGGATGCGATACCAATGACGTGGCAAAGAAGATGAGACAGAGAACTACAAGGCATCATATGAGTCACCATGAAGTGCTGTGGACCGCAGCGACAAAAAGAAACCTTCAGTCGAACTTTCGATTAACTGTTTCGGCCCAAGGTCAGTAGGGTAGGGTGGCTACCATCAGGAGACTACCACCCTGTCTCTACCACCTAATTCAGTGTATGAAGATTGTTGAAACTCCTTTCCTCTCGCTGCCCATTCTGCCCCTATACTTGTAAAATCTGTGACATATAGAACTCCTGTGTGTGCGTGTGTGTGTGTGTGTGTGTGTGTGTGTGTGTGTGTGTGTGTGTGTGTGTGTGTGTGTGTGTGTGTGTATGTATGTGCGTGCGTGCGTGCGTGCGTGCGTGTGTGTGTGTGTGTGTGTGTGTGTGTGTGTGTGTGTGTGTGTGTGTGTGTGTGTGTGTGTGTGTGTGGATGCCTGGGCTTGCTTTTTTCCTTCAATTTTGTATATGTAAAATAATGGATATACTATGTTGTTATTATTTCATCCTTGTCCCCTTTGCATTGATTTGTCCACCTCTGATGTATGTAAAAAAAAAAAAAAAAAAAAAAAAACCTCTCCAACTGAATTCTATTCACTTACTAACACTTGTACAACTACCTTTTTTAATTCAAAATCTTGTGAATGGATCATGACTGATAATGTGATATAAGAAATGCTTACGTTGAAGAAGGAAATAAAATATTTGAAAACGAAAGAAAGCTTCAGTCATCGGGACACGTCATAACACCGAGCGGGTTCTCCAAGATCCTCTGCCATGGAACCGTAGAAGGGAAGAGGAGACAGACCAGACAGAGGAAGAGACGGACAG
>JADBJO010025723.1:20000-23410 GCA_016801955.1 Conus betulinus
ACATAACATCACCGATCACTTACTGAAAAGAAATTTTCTGTGAATCACACTTAAATGTAAACATTACATGTCTTAGTGTGATCTTCAGATTAGATGAGCTTAATGTAGAAGGAAGCTGCATCTGGAGTTTCATTTGAGAGATATATAATTACATGCAATGTATGCAAAACAACTAAAGAAATTAAATATACATCTCATTACCCAACGGCTAATTTATAATTTACTATCAGAGAGCACACACACACACACACACACACACCACACACACACACACACACACACACACACACACATGCATGCATGCATGCATGCATGCATGCGAGACAAAGAAAGAAACTTGGGGTAGGGTATATCAGGAATCTAGAATTTAAATTACCAAGCTCACTGCAAGTGCTGGCTGGTAGATGCTGCTATCGGAATGTGTCATGACCACCACCTGAAAAAGGTATATTTCATATTGATCAAATACATTACAAGTCAAACAGAGTACATAATATTCATCACCTACAAACATCTATTTAGTCGCTTGAATGAATAAGTATTTTTTCAATTATAGAAAGTTACAATATTCTACAAATTTTTCACACACATTTATTTTCTGTTGGTCAGATAGAAAACAGCTCAGGGACTGTGGGAGGTTTTTATTTCAGTATCATCATCATCGTCAAAGTGTTATCATAATATTAAAATAACAGAACTTTCCAACATTAGAAATTGCTTTACAATGACTGTAAGTACAATAATGAGCGAACTGAAAATGCTATCCTGTTCCTGTTAGTGAACAGATCCTTATACTTATGTACATACCCACAAATTCATCACACTTGTTAAACACACACACACACACACACACACACACACACACACGTATGCACGCATGCACGCACGCAGCGCGCGCACGCACACATACATCCCTTTCAAGACAACCAATTGCAAAAAAAAAAAAAAAAAAAAAAAGAAAAAATTCCATTCACGTGACTCACTGCATGACACACTTAAACACACATTAACTCGGTCACCTAGCCCCCACCCCAACAGACATACACTTCCACACCATGCATTACACTTGCTAAGTGCCTTACAATATTGCTCGGAATAAACCAAACCACATACATGATATATATATATATATATATATATATATGCACCTCCACATTGGGCTATGCATGATAACGCACGCGCACATCTACACATTTGGATGTTTGTACATGCATGCACACACACACACACACACACATTTTCACCACACACACACAGTGGCACACACAGTAACATACACATGTAATACAGTGATACACGCAGCTTTTACTGCAGGCTTTTCAAGTATTCCCATCATGTTTGACTCACCTCTGATACCTTGAATCAGGTCACTGTCACCACCAACAATCATGTCGATCAGCTCGTCTGTGGGTTTAGAGGGCACTGCCCCACCGCCCTTTTTCATACGGCCTGCCCGCTCCATTCCGATGGTCTCTCTTTAGATCTGTCCATTTTTCACGGACTTACTCTCAGTCTCAGTCTTCGACATCGTTGTTTCAGTCTAAAATAGACGCCGGGTAACTAACCGACGGCAGACCGCGGCTCACGAATAGGCACGCCTGGAGAGTTTTCACCTTGGAGATAAACCTCGATTCTGGTCGGCCATAGACTAACGGTTCTGTTCAAAGTACGGAACTTAATGATTCCCCGTTGCTGTCAGTGAATGATTTTTTTGTTGTTGTTGTTAATATTAATATTCCAACGTTGTCCTTTGCAAACTATTTTTCTCTTTTTCCTTCCGTCCAACCCCACCCCCGTTAAAGCCATTTTCATCGTGAGGGAGTACTTTGTTCACATACACTTGTTCCCAACTGCATGTTTATTTCTGTTATTAGTTTGCTCTTATCCTGTTTAGAAAAAGACAAGTAGTAGGTCGAGTAATTATTAGGTCAGGTGCTTCAATATATTATATTTTCATGCTAAGGCAACACACCAAAATATAGTCAACGTTTGTGGCCCCGTTATGGCGCATGGGAGATAACTCCAAAGCAGCGGTGACAACATCCACCCATATAAACACTTCTAGGCAGACATGCACAGCTATCGAAAAATAAGACCACTTACCAGTCTGCCTTCACACCAGTGACCTGACATTTTGGAGGAAATGTGACATATCTGACGCCAATGTTTTCATTTAGTCACAAAAGTACACGCAGCCAAGGTAGAAAGCGAAGTTTGCACTGAAGTGGGGCGCGTTTCTGTTATTCAGAACGCCGTGTTTGCTATTGATTACCAGGCGTGACTATAATTAGTTTTGGCCAAGTTAGAGTGGAATTCCCGATCCGTGCGGAGCGATAGGCGCCTGAATACGCACACACCTTCATCAAGACTTTGACATCTCTCTCTCTCTCTCTCTCTCTATCTATCTATCTATATATATATATATATATATATATATATATATATATATATATATATATATATATTTGAAGTAAAATCTGTTGATTGCTGAGCACCGCTCAAGGACGTAGAGTGCTGGATATAGTCGTTAGTTAAAACCACAGAAGTATTAAAATCCGCACATCCATTCCCACTCCACAGCTCTTCATTTCCAAGCTTTCGCCTTTCCTTTATTTTAAGGCTTCTTCAGGGAAGGCTGCAAACACACACATACCATAACTGGACTAGCACACTGGAAGGGGGGATGACCCCATTTATATCTACATCCTATTATACTGTAAGTAGCGTTTGTTTTTGTCTAGTATCATATACTGAATGTTTTATACCCATTGTTTTTAGATTCGTATGATTATCCAATTATTGAATTGAGAGGTATATTTTAAACCTGTTGTTGTTATCTTGTCTTAACACTTCTATCTTATTCACCTATAATCTATCATCGTTTATCCCTTTATCCCCCCACCCCATCTTAATTTGTTTACGCTTCATACTGTCTCTCTCTAAATTTTCTCTCTCCCCACCCCCCTCTTTCTCCCCCCCCCCCCCCCCCCCCCCCCCTCTTTTCTTTTTTTTTTTTTTAATAATAAACCTAAAGTGATATCAACGTCCAAGATATCAGTCAAATATTGTCCAGCCCTTCTATCATAAACATTGCTACATTATCGCACAATCTAAAATTGCCAAGCTGCTTTGATGCGTGTTTATTTTTACCACTAATTCAAAAATTATTGTTGTTATTTTTTATCTTTGAGGTTAAGCTTTGTTAGTTGGTTTTTCGTCTAATATCATCATGGTGAACAGACATCTTCTTAAATGCAATTTTAATAATCTTAATGGAAATGCTAGTCCAGTTATGGTGTGTGTGTGTTTGCAGCCTTCCTTGAAGAAGCCTTAAAATAAAGGCGAAAGCTTGGAAATGAAGAGCTGTGGAGTTGGGAATGGATGTGTGCGGATTTTAAT
Organism: Conus betulinus; assembly: GCA_016801955.1. Lineage (NCBI taxonomy): Eukaryota > Metazoa > Mollusca > Gastropoda > Neogastropoda > Conidae > Conus > Conus betulinus. The sequence continues at coordinate 23,400 of JADBJO010025723.1, forward strand.
ACTTCTTGTGG
>JADBJO010025724.1:12500-17500 GCA_016801955.1 Conus betulinus
GTTATGTGTAACGTGTCATCCATACCAACGGCCAAACTGGCCTTCTCTTCCGAAAGTTGGTGATGGGATTTGACGTGTGTGTGCAAGATGTTACGCGTGCGTTCACACACGGAACCTCGGTTAATAGTCTCATTCGAAGACTGTATGGGAAATGGAGTCAGAAACCAGTGTTAACTCCGAGGGAAAAATCCCCCTGTACCGAAACGGCCCGGCTGAGATTTGAATCCGCAAACCCAAGATTACGAGTCCGGCGCTCTACTACTAGGCTACTCCGGCCCCCAGGCGCGGTTCTCATGTTTGTTTATTTTTTTCTCTCTCTTTTTCTTTTTCTTTCTTTCTTTCTTCTTTTTAAAAAATTTTTTACTATGTATTTATTATCATTTTTTTTTTTTTTGGGGGGGGGGGGGGGGGGGGGGGGGGGGGGGAATGACACGGGAGGTGTCGTGAATACATGTAAAGGCCAAGACCGGTCGCCAAATCAATTCACCGCAGTAAAGAAGATGAGTAGCACTGTCCTTTCTTGATAGCAAGAATATGGCATAGTATTGATAGTATGGCAATCAACCAATAATGTTGTCAGCATATTTTAATGATTCACCAAATTCACCTCAGTTAATTAACAAGTACTTTGATATCTAACGAGTGTTTGATACAAATTCCAATTACAAAACCTTTAAAACCATCCTGTTGATAAACTGTCGCCGAATTTCAACCAGTTAGGAATACAAGATTATTCCATCGGTCAGCGTTTGAAAATCAGCCAACTAAACTAGTCAGTACCCACCCAACCGTATCCAACCCTTCCGGGGGCCGGAATAGCTCAGCTGGTAGAGCGCCGGACTCGTGATCCTAGGGTTGCGGGTTCGAATTTCGGTACAGGGGGAGTTTTCCCTCGGATATATATTGGTACTGACTCATTCCCCATACAGTCCTTCGATGAGACTATAAACCGAGGTTCCGTGTGTGAACGCACGCACAACATCTTGCACACACGTAAACTCCCATCACCAACTTTCGGACGAGAAGGGCAGTTTGGCCGTTGGTATGGATGACACGTTACACATAGCATGTACCTTCCCCGAAGATGGAGTATGGCTGCCTTAATGGCGGGATAAAAAAGGTCATACACACAAAAACTCCACTGCTGTCTATACAGGCAGTGTATGCAGGAGTATTAGCCTGCGTATGCAGAAAGAAAGAAAGAAAGAAACCCACCCCGAAACCAACCAATCCCACCTAACAAGAACATGAATGAACCCTGCCGCTTTGCATCAAAACACAAACACAATAAAGCCCGCTAGATAATGTCCATTAGTGAAAGAACATACAGAGTAATGTGATGTATGAGAGTTGTGATTATTAAAAGATAAGGAGGGGAAAAGTGGAGGATGGAAGCTCCACCTTTGTTAGAAAAAAAAAAGTGGAAAAAAGTAGGTGGCTAGAGGATCACCAACACACACACACACACACACACACACACACACACACACACACACACCACACCACCCACCCATCCAACCACCCAACATCCTCCCCATCCCTCCCCTTTAAAACAGCAAGCCCTCATTGTTCCAAACATACACTTACTAAAAACCAACCAATCAACCAACCATCCAGCACCAACTCATCCACGTAACCAACCCACCAGACATCCAGCCAGCATCAACTCAACCCTCAAGTCTACCAGCCCACCAGCTAGCACCCACTGTCCATCCACCCACCCATCCAACGAACAAACCAGCCAGCACCCCCGCTCACCCATCGACCCATTCGACAAACCAAACAGCACTGGCTCCCCCACCGACCAAATCCAGCCTACCACCCAACCAGCACCCACTCACCTAACGACCCATTCGACAAACCAAACAGCACTCGCCCACCCACCAAACAAGCCACACCTAACTAGCCAACCAGAACCCACTCACCCATCAATCAGATCCAACAGACTACACAACCAGCACCCAATCGCCCACCATCTTAACCCATCGAACCAGCCAGCCAGCACCCATTCACCCACAAGCCAAAATCCACCCACCCACCCGATCGATCAGACCAGTTTCACAAAACAATAATTTTTGATGAACTGCAAGCAAGCGTACGTCATTTTAAACGAATTTAGAAATGCGAATGTGCTGTGTTTTTCTGAAACCTGGCTGAGCGAAGAAATAGCAGACGACATTTTAGCTTTGGACGGATTTGGTGTGCCACTGAGAATGGACAGAGACAAGCGCGTGACAGAGAAATCAAGGGGGGAGGGGTGTGTATATATCCTCGGAGATTTTAATGACTGTGACCTCAATTCAAGCCTGCCTTCTTTTAAACAGTATGTGTCATGTTTTACAAGAAAGGATAAAAATACTTGATTGCTACTGTAATATACCATCTGCATACAAGTGTGTTCAGCTCCCCCCTGTTGGTCAGTCTGATCACAATGCCATTCATCTCTTGCCAGCTTACAGACCAAAAGTGAAAACACAACCACTCAAAAAGCAAGTGCAGTGTTGGACACAGAAAGTGTTGTGAATTACAGGCTTGTTTTGAATGTACAGATTGGAATTTGTTTTTGAATTCTAGTTTTGACATTAACGAAGCCACCGATGTTATTTCCAGCTACATTTCTTTCTGTGAACACATGATTGTACCTACTAAAACTATCAAAATATTTCCCAACAACAAACCTTGGGTTACAAAATCTCTGAAAAAAATAACTAAATGAGAAAAAAAGAGAGCTTTTCAATCAGGCAATAAAAGCGATCGTAAGGTTGTACAAAAGAAACTGCAAACGGAGATTGAAGAATCAAAGAGAGCTTACAAGAGAAAAGTTGAAAACATGTTCCAGAATGGAAATATGCGAGATGCATGGAAAGGAATAAAGGTTTTTATCAGGTTCAGGTAAATGTTCAAACCAAAATATTAGTAACAAAAAAAAACAGCAAAAGAACAGAAGCAATTTGCAGAAAAGCTGAACGATTTTTACTGTAGATTTGATGATAAAGATTTTAGTAAAGAATTAAAGGAAGTGAAGGAAGAACTCCAAAGCAAAGCAATGTTAAAAACGATGTTGATGGAAGTGATTCTGTTGTGATTGAGGAAAATGATGTTCAGTTGTTTTTCAAACGTTTAAATGTGAGAAAGGCAATGGGCCCTGATATCTGTGGAAAATTGTTGAAGGTGTGTGCTTCTCAGCTCTCCTATGTTTACAGTCGTTTGTTTACCTGGTCACTTAGAGAATGTATAATTCCTGTTTTATGGAAAAATGCCACTGTATGTCCTGTCCCAAAAAAACGCAACCCAAGCTGTTTAAATGATTACCGACCAGTTGCCCTCACATCTGTTGCAATGAAATGTCTTGAAAGAATTGTCCTCAGTTATGTTTTAAAAGATACTACACAGTACCAAGACCCGTTTCAGTTCGCATACCAACAGAACAGATCAACAGATGATGCCACACTCACACTTCTCCATCATGCTTTTTCACACCTCGAAAAACCTGCCTCCTTTGTACGCATTTCTCTTTATTTGATTTCTCATCAGCATTCAACACCATACAACCACATCTGATGGCAAAGAAACTCATTAACATAAATGTGGGTAACAAGCTCATTCTTTGGATAATTGATTTTCTTACACAGAGGACACAGTCTGTTCGATATCAAAGTGTTGTTTTTCGTCTTCCAGAGTCATTTCAACTGGCGCACCCCAGGGTACTGTTTTATCACCAGTGCTTTTTTACTCTGTACACAAATGATTGTTCAGGAAGTGATTCAACTTTGTACATTAAATATTCAGATGACTCAGCACTTGTAGAGATCTTTCCAACTCTGATTCTGTTTACTTCAAGGAGGTTCAAAGATTTGTTGACTGGTGCGATCATAACTATCTTGATCTGAATGTAACAAAAACGAAAGAAATGTTGATTGATTTTAGAAAGAATCCAAAAGCTGTACCACCACTTTTTTTATCAAAGGTGCTGAAGTAGAACGTGTTGAATCATACAAATATTTAGGAACTTTTTATATATATAAGCTGAATTTTAAATCCCATGTTGAGTATGTCCACAAAAATGTCAAACCAGATTATATATTGTCTTCGCAAGCTGCGATCATTTCATGTGAATACTGACATTCTTCGGACATTTTATTCATGCTTCTTGGAATCTGTTCTAACTTTCTCATTTATGTGTTGGTATGGTGGGTTGACTGTGAAGAGCAGAAATGTGCTTGAGAAAGTGGTGAACGTGGTGGGAGGAAAAATCGTTGGTGAGAGACAAAAAAGTCTGAGTGAGCTATATAGGTGCCGTGTTAGTTGTAAAGCGAAGAAGATTACGTGTGACCAGACCCACGTCCTTGCAAATCAGTATGACCTTCTTCAGTCAGGACGAAGATATCGATCGTTAAATGCAGAAGTGTCAGATTTAAACAAAGTTTTATTCCCCTGTCCATTGATTTCTTGAACCGAGAAGATGTTTAATTGAAATGACCACAAATTTAAATTTCTCAAATTGAGATAATAAAGTTTACTTGACTTGACTTTACTTGTTATCCTGAATACGCGTGATATATTCCATAAAGAGGGGAAAAAAAAACCCGTCTTGGCTGGTGTAACCGTTAGTAATGGCTATTCTGGGTAAACATCGGCCATCATCTGTGACCTATAATGAACATCCTTACAATTTTTCAGAAAGATCGGCCAAGAACTTTCTGAGATTCTCATTCTAAAGTACTCCTTGCTCTATAAGAACTGGGAGTACTAAAACGGAATGGTGGTGAATGCATGGATGGACGGAGGAGTGAGTGAGTGAGTGAGTGAGTGGGTGAGCGAGTGAGTAAGTACATGAATGAATGGATGGAGGGAAGGAAAACAGAATGATAGGGGTCAGTATGAATGAATGAATGAATGAATGAATGAATGAAGAGGAAACCTGAGTAGCGTGGGTAAGTAAATAAATAAGTCAGTGAATGAATGAGTGAGTGAGTGAATGCATGAAAAAACAAATGAAT
>JADBJO010025725.1:12500-18138 GCA_016801955.1 Conus betulinus
CTGCTGTCCAGCAAAACAGACTGACAACCATAGACCTGTCACATACCACACTTACCTCATTTGACGCTCAAGTCTTCTCATCCTTTCCTCAAATACGGAAACTGAACCTGACTTTCACTTCCGTTAGCATTTTTTCTCAGCAGTTTTCAGTCTTTACCTCTCCTGGCTGAACTGTACATGGACGCAGTCCCGTTAAAAACTTTTCCAGCTGATATTTTCGCACATCTTCAGCATTTAGTTGTCATACACACGGGAAATTATAAACTCTGTTGTGATGACTTTTTGCCTCCTGACTTTGATAGCGGTTCGTGCTGCGCCCCTAAAGACGAGATTTCCTCGTGTGAAGATTTACTCCTGTCGTGGACGTACCGTGCGTTTTTTATGGATGATTGCTTGTCTATCTCTGTCTGGCAACTTATTCTCCCCTCTGTATACGTTTGCCTGTCATGAAAAGAAGCTCTCTAACTGGCTTCAGTGTCTTTGTCATCGCACTAACCGCAGCCGATTTCCTGATGGGAGTGTACATTGCCATTATTGGAGCTGCTGATGACAGGCTCAGAGGTAAATACCTCCACTGTGACGACACATGGAAGAACAGTGTGACGTGTCATGTAGCTGGCTTTTTCTCTCTCTACTGTCGAGTGAGGTGTCCGCACTGATGATCTGGCTTATCACGCTGGATCGCTTCATTGTTCTTCACTTTCCATTCAGCACTCTGCGATTTGAGAAAACATCATCACTTGTAGCTTGTGTCTTGACTTGGTTGGTTGGTTGGCTATTAGCTGTGTTCCCTTTACTGCCAATTACAAGACACTGGGAGTTCTACAGTCAGTCAGGTATATGCATTCCACTACCTGTTACAAGACAGGAATTCAAAGGAAAACTGTATTCTGTCAGTGTCTTGATCGTATTTAATTTCACCACCTTATTCTTGCTAATCTCTTCAGGTCAAATCCTTATCTTCTGGTCAGTAAAGCGTAATTCATTGAACACGAACTCCACGAAAGTGTCACAGGATCTAACTATTGCCCGGCGGCTGATCAATATTGCTGTTACAGATTTCATGTGTTGGTTCCCCATTGGATTGTGTGGGATGTTGTCACTGGCTGATGTACCAATCCCTGGAGAAGTCAATGTCGCCCTGGCAATATTTGTTCTTCCTTTAAACTCTGCTATCAATCCTTTTATGTATACGTATAATACATGGGCAGAAAGAAGAAGCAAATCCGAGAAAGCTAAAATGCTGACATGGCTGGAAGCTAATATTCACGTGCTTACAGACCAACAGTGTGTTTAAGGGGGCAGTACTACTTAGCATAGAGCAATTTTAGTTTGATTTTTATATCTGAAGTAGTTTTCATCAGATTTCAATAAAAATTGGGTCACTATACTGAAAGCAACATTGATCTTTTATAGAAAATTCTTGGTTTTATGTTTTTATCATTTCTTGATTGTGTAATTAGTCAAAGACCATTTCTATAGCTACTGAATTCTATTTATAGTAACATACTACTCTGACCCATTTTATTCAGCTCTGAGTTCAGCTAGAGGTATAATTTTTTGCATGTAGCTGTAAAAGTAGTTTACCTGGATTATGAACCTCCAATACATCATTTCTACGGTAACTTTCTGAGTTTCACACTTTTTAAAAAATGCTACAATTTGTCAAAATATAACACAAATCAAAGTATCATAAAATCTAAGTTATCACAGGTATAACCCTGAATGAGGTTCACAATCCAGCTTTTTATATGTAGAAATGGCACACAAAATTTCATAGCTCTAGCTTGGAATATAACAGAGATATGATTACCAATGTTGAAGAAAATGTCACTTTTCGGCGAAAAATGTCGTTGATAAAAATAGGTTGCAACATACATTTGTGAGGTCAATAGCAGCCTGCCTGGTATGGAAACCCCTCCAGTTCTGCTAGTTCTTCTCTGCCTAGCCTCTGAAGCCTCTTCCTCCTTCTGTACTCCTTGGTAGCCATAGGGGCCCTGCGCTGTGCTGTCAGAATGCGGCTCGTGTCTTTAGCGTGAAGGAATCGCTCGGTGAACAAACCCACAGACAGGCCTAGCTTCTCCAGGATGTGCCCAAGAGTGTTGGCACCATCATTGAAAACACACACAGCAATAGCTACTGCAGTGTTGACAACTGTCAGGCCATTGTGTTTTGTTTTGGGGCTGTATTTCCAGATCACACTGTTGATACTCTCATTAGCATTCTGTGTATAGCCTTCTAAACACTTCTGTAATAACTCAGTCTTTGCTAGATCCTCGAACACTGGCCTGATGGCTTCCATGACTGCATGTGGTGTAGATTGTTTTTTGTGCCTGTATGTATCTAGAGTGTTGTTTGCTTCTGCTTGTTTGAATGTGCACCATGTAATGGAACACATGTTGTGGTAGTGTCTGTGTCTGCCCATGTCATCAAGCTCATCAGACGAGAGCTTGTGGAAGAAATGGGCCCAGACAGCTTCTCTCATCTTGTTTAGGTCATGCTTGTGTGCTCTGATTGCATTTCCATAGTAGATTTGGATTTTATTGATTGCCTCATCTGTCAGCCTACCCTTCCCTCCTATTGTTTTCCCATCAGCTAGTGCCCTGCCCTTCATCCCTTTCTTCAAACTGCGTAAAAATTGGGCAAAAATGTTTTGATCTAAAATCCCTACATCAATGATTCTGTTCCCTTCTACTTTTTCATTTATCTCAATACCATCATCAATGGTATCATCATCATCTTCACTGTCAGAACTAGAACTTGATGACTGATCTGCTTTACAGTACCTGTTGAAAAGTTTGATCTCTGACCGAGTGGGCGTGGCACTTGTCGATCTCTTGGATCCTGAAGAGCCAGGCTGGCTGTCAATAGAAGTGTCCACACGAACAAAGTCTTCCTCCACTGACTCGACACTCACTTCACACTCATTTTCTGACTCTCTGCAGTCCCTTTTGCCTTTTTGTGTTGGTTTCCACAAAATCAGCGCGTTTTTCCTGCGCTTTCCATATCCCTTGGGGTCTGAAGGCGTGTTCGTGGCTTGTAGAACAAGAAAATCGATCGAAAATAGTGCTAAAATCCACAACGCACGCTACCAGTCAGGGAGCAGACATAGCGGATGACGTCACTATAGGGAGGCGTTATTATCTGCTGTTAGCGAGGGAGTAGCTTCGTATTTTCGACAGCTGTGTTGCGAGTCAAAATTGCCAGAAAATCTTCGTCGAAAGTGTTATTTTTGGGCACACATCCACCTACGTTGGAAGGCTCTTATTCCAAAACTACTTGGAATAAACGAAAAAGTTAAACTGCATATGAAAATATATAGTTTAAAAGATTGTTTTCAGTACTATTGTTTGAAGTATTTCAAGAAAACGTGTTTTTTTTTTGTCAATTTCTAGAACTGCCCCCCTTAAATACTGCTTCTGTGCATTACGGATATGTATACTTACACGTATGTGCGTATACGCGTGTGTGCATGCTCGCTGACGTGCGCGTGGCGTGCGTGCTAGAGTGCACGCGCGCGCGAGCGTGTTTGTGTGTGTGTGTGTGTGTGTGTGTGTGTGTGTGTGTGTGTGTGTGTGTGTGTGTGTGTGTGTGTGTGTGTGTGTGTGTGTATGTGTGTGTGTGTGTGTGTGTGTGTGTGTGTGTGTGTGTGTGTGTGTGTGTGTGTGTGTGTGTGTGTTTGTGTGTGCATATGTGAAAATGTACTGCATACCAGAGCTGACCATGTAAGACCCCCATTTCACGGCAGTCATCTCGTAGATATCGCCTCTCCAAATAGGTCATGAGAAACACATACACTTCATTGAAGAAAAAAATTCTATAAACACGCCAAAATATCGTTAAAATCTATCTTCCCCCCAACCTTGTTCAAACAAAAAATGTTGATCGCTTTATAAACTGGAAAACCACATAAGATGGAATATCTCTGAATTAAGATTTTTCAGAGTTTGCTATAAAGTGTTCATGTCTGACATCATGTCATTCCCAGCACTTTTGAATAACATGTTGCATAGGTTGGAAGGGTTTGAAAAGAAAAGTATGTTATCCCTTTGCAAGTTACATTCCCCTTTGCCATAGGTTCTTGACATAAGCTGGAGCTTCGGGTTTAAGGTCAGTGTGAGGCATTGAGAATCTGTTCACCTTTTGAACTGTGGCATTCTTAAAAGTTGATCTACCACTTCTTTGCCTCGAAATTCTGTCTAAATGTACAGGTCGTCTGCTACATTGAACTGCAACTGCAACTGTCTCAGATACCGATACGAGAGGGGAGCTAAGCAAAAGATATCCAGTTTTCATTTAGTTTACTGCTGGAAACATTTCAGTTAAGGGACTTGAGGTTCCGGACAGCAATGGCCCCCCAAGCAGAACGGGAGTTAGACAGAATGAGAAAGTCTTTGTGAGTTCATTTCATTGCAAGAGCCAAGGTTAATGCTATCAGCTGAGCAGTGTAAATGGAAATGTCAGCGGGGATGTGTCTAGAACATCTCTGAGAAGGTGTTGCACAAAGTGCAACAGAAACAGCCTCCTTTTCAGATTTGGTGCCATCGGTAAATATTCATCGGAAGGCTGAAAACCTATTACAAAGTTCGATCCTGAAAACTCTTGTAGACTCGAGTTGCTGGAGTCTTTTGTGATATGAGCCTGATCAAAGCGATATCAGCGATGAGGAGAATCCATGTTGGTTCATCAGGAAATTTGGTCGAATCACTCACGGTCGAATCAGAAGCCTGCATTGTTGAAATGGGGAAGGATATGAGTTCTCAAATGTGGAATAGAATTGGTGTGATCATGAAATTTCTTGCAGATACTTTTTTGGTCAAAAAAGCAGTCATAAACAGGGTCTGGGGCTCAAAGAAGAGATTGTTTTTTAATAGGCACGCATAACACGAACAGTGTACACAAATATACAAAGTTACGAAACACGTTACGTACCTTATCATCTCGAATCCATCAAGTCATGACATTTGAAGACAACAAGTTGAATCTTATTATCCCACAGGTTCCAAGATCGCGTACGACGTGTAAATAGATACGAAAGAAAAATACAGTGTGTAAATGAACATTAACCCCCAGTGGTTTAATAAATGGAGACCATTTTATTTGGTAGCTCGCGTAATTAATCTCCATCAAGGACTTATATTTCCCTATTTCATATTCATAGCCCAAATCCTTCAAATAGGTTAGGTTTTGTTTTGTAAAGTTCACATTTTGAAAGATAGAACATTTAGAATTATCAGATCTAACTTTGCATTGGTTTTTAGTTTCTCGTCAGTGCCAGATAGAATAACTTCCCCACACTGATGGACAGTCGCTCGCTGTATGAACATTCAATGTTCGGAATTCTTTCAAAATACTCCCAAAGAGTACATGTAAACTCGTATTCCTATGGCCAGACCTTGAAATTAATTTTCTCTCTGTTACAAAAAACTACAGTTGTTATCAATAATGTATGGACTTTTCAAACACTTTTGTTACCAGAATTCTATGGTATATCTTAACTGGAGCTATTTTTGTTTTTTTGTCTGTTGTTTGTTTGTTTGGTTTTGGGGTTGTTTATTCATTTATTTAACTACTTACTTATTTACCGCAGTTCTCATTTCATTAATTCGTCTTTATTTCTTCCTCTACACAGACCACG
>JADBJO010025726.1:0-23405 GCA_016801955.1 Conus betulinus
TGTTTTTATCTCACCTTAAAGGTAGCCATACTCCATCTTCAGGGAACTGGAAAAAAATTTAGGAAAAAAGACAGGATGTAGAGCACAAGAGGCAGAAATAAGAAATCTTGAAGAGAAAAAGAGAGCATGACAGGAAAGAGGAACCCCTAACTACCCAACCACAGTGAACGTGATAGTTCCTGTGGTTCCAGAAACAGGAGGGGCCCTAATTTCACATTCCGCAGTGCCCCACTGCAGGAGAGGCAGAAAGACAAACTGTAGACAAACATTCTGAAACAAACCATATCAAACGCTGCCTTTTCATTTTGAAAGTGATTTAATAAAGTGATTAATACCGTAGTGGCGATCACAAGAAGCAACTTCCAGCAAAATCAAATGAACCAACAAAACCAACTGTGTTGCTAAGCAGTCGCAAAGCCTATTTCTATTATGCACATCAATATCCTTGACCATAAGCATAACTTCATAAGTCAAAGTGTCCACACACAAAATTTGAGCTGAGTCCAACAGTTCCACTATTGTGGAAAAAAACAACACCAACAACAAGAAAATGGTATTTAGAGCCCTCTAAATACCCCCAATCCCACCCCACCCCACCCCAAACTATCTTCCTGACCTCGACCTTGTCAACAGGGGGTATTTTGAAAAAGAACAACTAGACATTCTATGTGCAAGAGTTGGGAGCCGGTGGATGATTCCTCCATTGATGAAGGAGATCCATGCAAGTCAAACACATTTCACCGGCCAGTCAAAACTGACCAAAAGTGAACAAGACATTCAAAACACAGCCAATTAATGAGGAAAAAGACACAACAATCAAACCTATGTCACAAAAGAGGCAGACATACTTGGAGCAAGGTGCATCCCAAAGAAAAAAAATTGCATGAAAAAGAAAACCTTCTCAAGCCCCCCAAACACATCAACACCCCCACGCCTCTGGAATTGAAAATTCCATGGATGCATTCAGGCTGTTAAAGATACATAAAATGGCCATACATATAGACAAACAACACTACCAAGTAAATAATATGAATCACTCATGTGGTTTTATAGCACCATCGACCACTATTGACAACACTACCAAGTAAACAATCACTCAATCATGTGGTTTATAGCACCACCGACCATTATGGGCCACATCAGAGTTGACACCTTGTCAGCTAAGTAAACAAGTGTACATCATGGCTGCCATGCAAGTTGGGTCGCATGATTTTAATTAAGGGGAGAGTATATAGAGCCTAAAGTTTAACATGAGAGCGTTCGTCTTGAACCTGTATTCAAGACGTGTTTAGCGGCGGAAGGCCAGGTATAGAGTAGCGAGTTCCTCTCTGGAGAGGTAAGCTCGGGCTCTCCGATTGACTTGTGGGTGCAGAGGCCGAGAGCGAGTTGAGAAGTGCAGTCGGTGCACTGAGCGCTCCTGATCGCACCCCGGTGGGGGTTTGACAGTACTCAGGTTTGCTGGTTGGCACCAGGTAAGTGTTCAGTTGTAAGGGGTTGACAGGGACTATAGGTGTAAAAGGGTCGCTTTAAATGTAACACCTGGAGAGGTATTTACACGGAATTTCCCTGTTTCAGTTCTCCCTTATTCAGCTACCCGATTACTGAGGGCATCCCGGACTGCCTTGGCTGGGGCCTAGCGATGGGAACTGGAGTGGGTGTTCGGAAGTAAGCAGTCTAGTGTGAGAGGTCGTCGCAACTAAGCCCTTGGGTCGAGGAGTTGGCGGAGGGGACCACGAGTCTCTGTGGGATGGAAGCCCGCCTCACTACCCCAGGCATGGGTAGGACGATGAATTGAGGGCCAGGTGTAAAAGAAAGCCCGATAACGCAGGAATGATACTGATCCTTGCGTGGTTGTGTGCCATGGACTGGTACTTAAAGAGTGCTAGGGTGTGCCCGTGACTGGTCTCTGTTAGTTCACTTGTTTTTATGTGTCTTTTATGTAAATGGAAATGTTGGCTCTATGCTGAGTGGATGATACAAATTTAAATTAGTAGCCGAAGAGTTATTTCCGGCATTCTTAATTTCTGTTGAGTAAATTTAATAAATTGTAACTCCCTATGGGAGGGGAACTGGGAAATTGAAATTTTTTTGTTGTGCACCTTTGGTTGAGTGGAGAGATAGTGGGTGTGCACAGAGTAAGCCTTGTTGTGTGTGTATGGGAGTTTGACCACATGTGACAGTGTTTATTCTTCTTCTTCTGTGTACACAGGCTGTCAACTCTGCGGTCACCCCCAATCTAAGCATACAGTCAATACACAACCTACCTACCTAGTCTGGGGGTGGAATTTTGTGTGTATGGCTGTTTTGTATCCCACCTTAAAGGTAGCCATACTCCATCTTCAGAAAATTGGGAAGAAAGCTTGGAAAAAAGACAGGATGCTGAGCACAAGAGGCAGAAATAAGAAATCTAATTTACTTAAAGAGAAAAAGAGCATGACAGGAAAGAGGAACCCCTAACTACTTAACGACGGTGACCTTGATAGCTCCTGTGATTTGAGAAACAGGAGGGGCCCTTAATTTCACAGTCCGCAGTGTCCCACTACGGGAATGTGACAACGACACTTAAATTTTGTTACCTAATCACCAGAGCAAAACAGCATAAACAGTCTGTCATGTGCTACAGGCCAGAAATTCTTCTTCTTCTTCGAACACAGGCTATCAATTCTGTGGTCACTCCCAACCTAAGCATACAAGTCAATACACAACCTACCTACCTAGCCCTGGGGGTGGATTTTTGTGTGTATGGCTGTTTTTTTTTTTATCCTACTTCAAAGGTAGCCATACTCCATCTTCAGGGAGCTGGAAAGAAAATTTAGAAAAAAAGACAGAATGTACAGCACAAGAGCCAGAAATAAGAAATCTTGAAGAGAAAAAGTGAGCATGACAGAAAAGAGGAACCTCTAACTACCTAGCGACAGTGAACTTGATAGCTCATGTGGTTCCAGAAACAGGAGGGGTCATAATTCCACAGTCCGCAATGCCCCACTGCTGGAGGTTAGAAATTTATTGGTAAAGATTGTGAAAAATAATGGATGAAAGATCTGGTAGATAGAAAGGATAGTACACTCAGTTCAGCAAAAGAATAAGAGTCACAGAGAGAAATAAAAAGGGGGACATCACTAGCACAAAGAGTAGAGCGAAGCAAACTATTTGTTCGAAAGACGTTCGGTATCCCAACAAGGGGAAGTCCTAATGAATAAAAGGTCATTCAAGCAATGTCCAAGTTATGTAAAAACAAACAGCAACGTCTGTCTTAACCCGATTGTTTTTTTTTTTCTCTCAAATACCAGTTCATTATGCAGTTGGTTTTTGTCTTTCTGCGCAGTGGTAATGGAATACAAGGTGTTTGTGGGACCCAGAGAGGTACTGACTTCAGCTACACTAACAGAGCAACCCTAAACCACCCTTGAAAGCCAAGGTGAATACAAAGGCTGCAAGTACACACATGCAGGGTCAGATCTGTGGAGGGTTCCTGGGTTCCGGAACCCCAGCCCCCACCCCGGGCTGTACATCTACCTTCAAAATTAGAAAGAAAAAAAAAAACCCAAGTGTGTCACTGAGCAGCAATCAAGTTGTCATTTCTATGATACCTACCAACATCTTGGACTAGTGTTGTCTGACAGGAGTTGTTCAAGACTCAGTTATTCAGTCATTAGGCCTACTGCCTCACTGAGACCAATCTAATATACTCCTATATAGAATTGGGGCTACAGAACAGAAAATGTTTAAACACAGAAAACATGCCCTTAGCTTGTTGACGGTATTTGCCTCTTTCGTTGAACACTTTTGTTTTTACCAACATTATCTTCTCTCGCTGTGACATTTCAAAGTCTGGAAATATCACATTTTTTTCCAAGAATGCTTCAACTTCTTTTACTCCAGGCAAAGAGCCCTGCGAGTCCTTCCCTTGAACCTTTTATGTACTTTTCAAAATGCTTGCAAACACATTCAGCATCACTTGTATTCCACTGCCTGTACCGCCTACGAGACATGGTAGGCCTACACAGTTTTTTTGAACCTGTTGTTTTCAATGATGGGGAAGTTGTACTACTCTTTGCGAACTTGGGGAATGAAGTCATGCCACTCGCATGCTCACAGTCTGGTAAGTTCTGTGTAGATACAGTGGGATCATCCTCAAAATTGTCCAAAGTAGATGCTGTTGCGCAGGATGTGTGGCCTACACTTTTCATGTTTGACAAATGTGGCTGAGAACTCTGAATGCTATCCAATGTACATGGGATTGACAAAGAGCTGTGCAAGGAAGAAGTGGACATCTCCAATGAACTGGCGATGTTTTCATGGCTAGATATGGGGACTGACAATGTACTGTTTCCACTGGGAAAACTTGAGGCAGGTGTTTGCTGAACAGCTCCTCTGCCATGCGTGTCAAGTTTATCCAAGAAGCCTCCAACTTTGGTCAACTCAGCAATTGCCAATGGGCACTGATACACATTTTTGTTGATGTTTTCCGAATGTCCCATGTGCCTGTACCAGGTTTGTCTTTTGCTCTTCAGGCAGATCTAACAGAGCAAAAAATGTGGATGCCCTATGTCTAAACTTGTCAGCAATTAAAAGTTCTGGTCGCTTGAGTTTCTTTTCACCAATTGCTTGTATGATGGACTTGATGCAATAGTATCCCGAAGCATGGTCTTTTGAACCTCCTGTATTAGGAAACAAGAAAACATTTTCTTCATGTACTCCAGCGTGGCTACGTTCAGAAACCAATTTTCTGATAGCTTGTACTGTGTCGTTAGGAATGAGAACTGGAACCATTTTTCTGCTGCCTTTGCCCTGCTGATAAGCTAGTTTTGTTTTTTCAACCAGCACTTGCTCCAGTGGATCAGTGATTTGTAGAACAAGGGTTCTGATCTACCCACATGCCTTCTTCTCCCTCCCGCCACTCTTTAAGAGTCAGTCTAGCCGGTTCTCCCCCACGTCTGGCATTGTACATGGTGAGCCTGCTGACCACCAAATTTCTTAACTGCACAAAAGCATGGTGGTCCCACAACAGGAAATCATCTTCCATCATGCCATTCATCTGAGACATAATAAAATTTCGGAATGTCTCAACATCTTCTTCGAGAGGCATCTGTTGTGGTTGTCGTAAAGTGTCACGCCGCCTCTCACAGTCCAGCTGAGCGGAATAGAAAATAAAATCCCAGTTCAATTCCAAAACTGACTGGAACAACTCGACTTCCTTTGCCTTTTCCATGTTATCCAGTTGACTGTAGTGACCCTTCATCACTTTTATTAACTTTTTTAAGGCATATCCAAGCGCAAGCTTCAAGCCAGACTTCTGTCCCACATCATTTTCCTTTCTGGTCAAAGTGTGTATTGCCGTTTCTAGCGTTTCAAAATACTGTCTGTCAACCACACTCTCCCCATTAATTTGATCGTCACCTGCTTCAGTTCTCATTCGTAATACCACATTTGCAACCAGGCGCATTTCACCCATGACTACACGTCTTTCCTTTTTTGAAGATTTGCACCAGGCTCTCTGTCCCAGCAGAAGTATTGCTTTGTCTGTCCGACACAAGTGTCCAGCCTCATCTTCCCTAAATTTATTCAAAATCTCGCTTTGGAATTCCGCTGATACCCCTGAAGTCGGTGTTTTTGAAAATGCAACTGTTTCGGCTCTAACATTTGCACTACGAGAGCAGTAATATTTCTTGTGCTTGCAAATTACTTTTTTGCTAAAGAAGCCGTTACACCCACTACACATCACTACACCTGTGCTACCCTGCTTCCTTTCCCTCAGCAGCTGTTTTCCTTCATCCCGATGCTGGATATTTTTTTTTGAGGATTCCTTCTTTTCTTTAAAGATTCAAACACTCTCAACTGTTCCTGAGGAGGCAGAAGTAAAGCTGCTTTCACACTCTCTTCTTCCTTATGCTTCCTCTTCATGTGTCTTGAAAGTTTTGCTTGAAATGTCCCACAAAAGACACATGGACGTGGAGGCTTCTTGTAAGTTTTGCATGAAGTGCTTGAAGTGGAAGTTGACTGTGAGAAAGATGCCGACTTTTCTGAAGGCTGGTGTGAACTACCTCCAGTAACAGTAGCCTTCGAGAAGAAGCTGACCTTGCAACACACTGGGGTGAAGTACCTGCACTAACACTAGTCTCAGAGGAAGAAGCTGACCTTGCAACACACTGGGGTGAAGTACCTGCACTAACACTAGTCTCAGAGGAAGAAGCTGACCTTGCAACACACTGGGGTGAAGTACCTGCACTAACACTAGTCTCAGAGGAAGAAGCTGACCTTGCAACACACTGGGGTGAAGTACCTGCACTAACACTAGTCTCAGAGGAAGAAGCTGACCTTGCAACACACTGGGGTGAAGTACCTGCACTAACACTAGTCTCAGAGGAAGAAGCTGACCTTGCAACACACTGGTGTGAAGTGCCTGCAGTAACATTAGCCTCTGAAGAGGAAACTGGCTTGGCAGAAACAGCAGTCTCCGCGGAAGAAGCCAACTTTGCACCAAGCTGGTGTGAAGTGTCTGCAGAAACAGTAGTCTCCGTGGAAGAAGCCAACTTTGCACCAAGCTGGTGTGAAGTGTCTGCAGAAACAGCAGTCTCCGCGGAAGAAGCCAACTTTGCACCAAGCTGGTGTGAAGTGTCTGCAGAAACAGTAGTCTCCGTGGAAGAAGCCAACTTTGCACCAAGCTGGTGTGAAGTGTCTGCAGTAACAGTAGCCTCCAAAGAAGAAGCAGATTTTGCACCAAGCTGGTGTGCAATGCCTGCAGTAACAGTAGCCTCCGAAGAAGAAGCAGATTTTGCACCAGCTGGTGTGAAGTGCCTGCAGTAACAGTAGCCTCCAAGGAACAAGCTGACCTTGCAGTAAATCGGCGTGAAGTGCCTGCAGTAACAGTAGCCTCCAAGGAACAAGTTGACCTTGCAGTAGATCGGCGTGAAGTGCCTGCAGTAACAGTAGCCTCCAAGGAACAAGATGACCTTGCAGTAGATCGGCGTGAAGTGCCTGCAGTAACAGTAGCCTCCAAGGAACAAGTTGACCTTGCAGTAGATCGGCGTGAAGTGCCTGCAGTAACAGTAGCCTCCGAGGAACAAGATGACCTTGCAGTAGATCGGCGTGAAGTGCCTGCAGTAACAGTAGCGTCCAAGGAACAAGATGACCTTGCAGTAGATCGGCGTGAAGTGCCTGCAGTAACAGTAGCCTCTGAGGAACAAGATGACCTTGCAGTAGATCGGCGTGAAGTGCCTGCAGTAACAGTAGCCTCCATGGAACAAGCTGACCTTGCTGTAGATCGGCGTGAAGTGCCCGCAGTAACAGTAGCCTCCGAGGAACAAGCTGACCTTGCAGTAGATCGGCGTGAAGTGTGTGCAGTAACAGTAGCCTCCGAGGAACAAGCTGACCTTGCTGTAGATCGGCGTGAAGTGCCTGCAGTAACAGTAGCCTCCAAAGAAGACGAAAACCTGGCAGTAGACTGGTAGTACATAGCGTCTGATGTGTCAGTAACCTCCAAGGGAGCACTTGTAGGGGTTCCTGCAAAACATAACCACCACCCAATTGAACTGAACCAAATACCTTTGAAATGGAAGAAAAATATGTTAGATGTTTAAAATAGAAGATTCAGTGACATTTACCCTTTACTCAAAATGGTTCTCTCTCTCTCTCTCTCTCTCTAATGTTCTTTGGATGAGATGCCACCACAAGACATCAAACACATCTGGTAAACCCCGTTCTACTGTTCAATAGGAGAAAGCCATTGTGAGCCAATGGAATGGAATCCCAATACATATTACATGCATCCTGTGCGCCAATGACAGTTTACATGAAGACTCTGGGCACAGGGCAGAATACAAATTTCTAATAAAGAAAAACAAGAATGGAAAAAATTAAAGAAAAAAGCAGAATAGACTCACCAACTACCAAATCCTGTACACAAATATATTCACATGAAATGCATTTTGAACCATTTTGCTAATACGTGGGTGAAAAAAATGAAGATTACCTGAGTTGTTTTTCTTCTTTTAGCCCTGGATAGACATCAGACACATCAGAGTCAGAATCTCCTGTGGAATCGGGAATATGCTCAGACTGGTCAGAATCGGCGTCCCCCTGAAATAATGACAAAATATTCTCAAGCACTCCAATAGTTTATGCATTTACTTGAGTCCATTACCACAGGCTATATATCTTTTATTAGTTCAACTGGGTGTCATCCTGGGGTATTAAAAATATACTAAATGAAACTCTACAGCATCATCTTCTGTGCAAAAAATTATCCAAATTCAACATCTCATTTTCTTTAAGTATGTATGTAAATGACTCTCTCTCTCTCTCCCTCTCTCTCTGTCTCTGTCTCTCTCATCACAGGTACTGTTGTAGTTATTGAACGCAAACACTTGCTCTCATAATTTTTTTTCTTATCCTGTACTCATCCACGTCATCACACGTTTAAAAAAAAATCCAGTGGTATCTTTCACCTGAAACCCTCTTGAGCGCTAGGGTCTCACTTTGTGGGGTTACATGAAGAAGAATTAGAACAATGTAACTTCATAGTATATATATATATATATATATATATTTTTTTTTTTTTTAAGAAAAACAATTAAATTCAGGGGCCACATTTTCATGTCGAACACACTTGGCCATGCAGACCCAACTTGTGTCAGGGATGAAAACAAAGCTAAGCAAAAACACTGGGAAAGTTGTTGATGGCAGGGGGGGGGGGGGGGGGGGGGGGGGGGTTGTACAACGTGCACCACTCTCAGAAAAGTTGTTGAACAGAGGGGAGTGGGGGGGATGGAACGGTGTACACTCTCTCAAAAGTTGTTGAGCATGGGAGGAGGTGGGCGCGGGAGGGGGGGGATCGAATGTTGTTTACTCTGTCAATAGTTGTTCAGTAGGAACTGTTAAAACCTGAGGGCTTAAGCCATGGGTCGCCCGGTATGTGATGCTCGACTTTATGAATAAAAAATCTGTAACACCCCCCCCCCCCCCCCCCTTTTGCCAGGTCCAGCCCTGGGAGGGCACAGCGCTGCAGCAATGTGCTCTCCGAGTGCAGTACAAATTTCACAACATTATTTTTATTGTATTGGTATACCAAGCACAAGTACTGGTTTACACAAAGCTTTAGCACCACTTACCTGCCTATCTTCTGACACGCCTCTATTAACTTGTTCAGGGAGCTGGTGTCCATTTTCCAAGTCACTGTCACTACTATCCTCGGTTTCACGGATGATACCCCTGCAATTATAATCAATTGCATACAATCAGTGATATGAAGACTCTTTAGTTCTGTAAGTGTTCTACTTAGGATGACCAACTGAAAAAACAACCATGATATCTCCCCCCCCCCCCCCCCCCCCCCCCGCCTCCCACACTACTTGGTACACTGTGTCACACTGTTTGAGGGGGTCTGTTTTGTCTTTCACATGGGTCAGTTGTTGCCATAGGGAATTAGTGGATTTGTGAAAACTTTGCAGCCATGTTGTTAGACAGCTCTGGCTAGATGAAAACAGTGCTGATAAAGGCTGGGTGATCCAGCTGAAAATATCCCTACAAGAAGTCCCCGATCCTGAGTAAGTACGCCTTTTATAATGTTGAATCCAGGATCCAGAAACCTACATTCTTATTAACTATCATCCATACAAATCATGTGTTTACCGCATATAAGAATTGAGCTTCAAAGGTTTGTGCACAAGAAGCGCTCTATTCAGGACTAACAGTGAACCTACACACTTCACAGCCTAGTGGTAGATCAAACGCCAGCAAGCACAGAAAATGAAAATAGCTATAGTAATATTAATACATAAATATTTCAAACTATTTTATTGTCATCAAAAAAAATATTATTATTGTATTTACATAGGACCTATCATTGGTCACAGACCAACCTCTAAAAAACAAGTGCTTTTCAATCATTACACCACTACAGTTTACTCAATGGGCTTGCCTACCCAGGTAGAGCTGACTGATATGCTGACTGCTGGCACTTAGTTATTCCCCATGCCATTCAAATATCACCTACTCATTTTTGGCTCATGTGTGTAAACAAAGTGAGTCTATGTTCTCATGCTATTTTGGTTGTGTGTGTGCGTGTTGTGTGTGTGTGTGTGTGTGTGTGTGTGTGTGTGTGTGTGTGTGTGTGTGTGTGCATCCATTAATCCATGTATGTGTGCCTGAGTGTAGGCGTTTGTGGTCAACTTTAACGTTGGCAATTTCTCAGCAATTACAAGTGCTGGCAGCAGCAGCCCTTTGTTCCCGAGCGGAACCAGAGGCATAATTCAAGTCAAGTCACAAGTGCTGGCAGGGTCAAAAGTGATAGACTTGCACTTAATCACAATGACACACCCTTCCTAGCAAGCCCTAGCATGAAGACATCATGGAATGGTAAAGGCTGTAATTTGTTTTTAATTGGATTCTGTAACTAGGAGTAGGACAACTTGAACTGCCTCTAGTGTTCTGTACCAACTTGAGCCTTGAAGGCTTTGCCTCTCGTCATTTATCTCCTTTATCCCTGCAGTTCCACACAGCATGCACGCCATGTTACATGTAATCCATTTTCACCGGCACAAGATGACCTACACTTTTGAAATATCAACCAGAAAGTAACAGTTTTTTCAGCTTTGTAAGAAACACCAGGCAGATATCTTCAATCTACTTGATCTTTGACAAGGTAAATTGACCTCCCCTACTCTTTTCGATTTTTCAACTGCTATGAGTTTGGTTTTTTTATGTGCAGGGATCTAGGGTCCGACTCGTTTATAATTATTGTCCCCAAGATAACACGCCAAAATAAGGCAGGAATAGGATTGACTAAAGTAATCTATAAGATATAAGAAACTATAGTTCAAAATGCCAAATGTTTTTGAAGCATGCCAGTACAACCCTTAAAATGCAGCATTTTCTTCAGTCTTATAAACAAAGATTCCATAATTACAGAATGCTTAAACTACACAAATGATGTTCAAGCAAGCCAAAAATCCAAAAGATACTTACTCGTTCTTAAGGTAGCGAAACAAATCTGAAAATGTGGCCATGAGCAAAGAAGGCAAGCCAATGACCAACTTGGACAATTCAACCTGACCCACAGGAAGTAAACACGCAGCTTGTCTGAAAGAAAAAAAAGTGATACCAGTATATTTTGCCTTTTTATGTATGTAAGATAAGATACGTCTTTATTACCAAGTGTACATGAGTCACAAAGAATATTGGGAGGGATAGAGCACAAGCTAACAAACATTTCGAGCTCAAGCTCAGTCATTTCACATAATCATAAACTAAGCAAAGGTTGAATATTGGAAGAGTACACATAAGCTTGTCTAACTACCCCCACCCCCCAACTCGCCCAATCATGCGCGAACACACACACACACACACACACACACACACACACACACACTTCTGTGAACTGGGAATAGAATTACTGAACAGACGGTGCACATAGCTGTCTTAAAAAAAAGCACTCGCACACATATCGAAACATACATGGCTAGTGTAATTGATGGCGAGTCTGTCACACAGAATGACAAGATTCTGCATTTTGATTCAAGGCTTCGATAGCTTTTGGAAAGAAACTATTTGTGACGCCCCGCCACGAAATGAGTCGCATTGTCCCTCACCGAGTTTTTCGCTAGGGCCGATTTTAGGCAGATGGGGGTCAGGTTATGGATTTTTAGATTTTAATGGAATATTACCTACAGCCTTTCTTCTGTCTTCCATGCAAATATTAAAGTGTAAATATGTTTTTTTTTTGCCCAAAAAATGCTTTTGAAACACATAACCTCTTGTTTTGGCAGCTTACAAACCGATAAAATTGATCAAAATTGACAGGCCCTCACCCCCCGAAATATTGGAATGGACCTGTCGAATGATGCCTCGTTGGAAAGGTCTAGACCTCTATTTTTAAACTGAAACCCTTTCAGGGGTCAATTTCCACGGTGTAAGCCAATCATCGTCCTTAAAAAAAGGGTATGACGTATAAACAAAGCGTCACGAAGGTGGGATTCCCCACTGATGGTTGGCCCAAAGGCGTTCACGTGACCAACACAAGCAACAATGGCGGCTTCCAAAGCGACCACGCCGGAGAGTCTTAGGGCTAATATTTGCTATTTTTTAACAAGATCGGCTCGCGATGCCAACATATTTTCATCATCAGATGAACATGACATTTACGGGCTGGAGACTGATATTTCCTGGACGACGATGGCAGTGTTTCTACCGATAACGAAGAGGAAATGGGTGATCGAAGTGATATTGACAGTCAGTGCTCCGAGACCGGCTCGGATCACGAAGAAGCCCTGCACTCGTCCAAGTTCAAGAGCCCAATCTGTCTGTGAATGCCGACATAGACAGCGAAACCATGCTTGGACCTGATGCTGAAAGGCTGAAAGTTGAAGCTTTCGACTGCAAGTGTCGAAATCGCCATGTGGCAGGTGCAAGCAGTGTCGTGACTGACAAGCAAGCAGTGAAACTGACAGTGCTGAGCCAGTGTCCAAAAAGAAGGGATGCATTGCACAGTTCACTTCTGAGGACATACTGGCAAAGAGAATGACCATGGCTGAATTATCTGAAGGTAAGCACACAATTCAGTTTACTATTTACTGTCACTGCATAATTGTTTTGATTTGTGTTTAATTGTGGCAAGGTAAACATGATTAAACCAAAAGCATAACCTCATTGTGATGAGTCATGCATGCACACACACACACACACACACACACACACACGCACGCACACACACACTCACTCACTCACTCACTCACTCACACACACATACATATTGTTATGCCCACACACATAGTCATACAGTGATTCTATAAACACACACACAGTGTATTATGCACAAGATGTACACACACACACACACACACACACACACACACCACACACACACACACACACCATAAGCTTAATGCTGGTGTAACTGAACAAAAAATAATCATAAAGAGAGAAGCTCTCTCTGTTAAATCTAATTGTGATCAATATGTTTGTTTTTTTAACTTTACAAAATGCATTATGCTGGTATGTGATAGTATGTGTGTCAGTTGCATGATTAAATAATTGTACACTGTACAGTGTGTGTGTGTGTGTGTGTGTGTGTGTGTGTGTGTGTGTGTGCGTGTGTGTGTGTGTATCACTTGTATTCTATGAATGAATAATAATTATTGTACAGTGTAGTGCGTACATTGAGTGTGTGTGTGTGTGTGTGTGTGTGTGTGTGTGTGTGTGTGTGTGTGTTTTCTGTATGCACACATGTGTAAATGAGTGGCAAAAGGCTATTTTAATAGTGTGTGCTTGTGTGTTACTATGTTTTGTTTTAGTGTGTATTGTGAGGTTCAAATTAACCAGGTATTTGTAATAACTAACTCTTTCTAAGGTGACTCAAAGTAAGACTTTTTTTTTTTCAGCTTAGAAGGACATGGTGCTGCATGGAATACTTGCGTGTACCCCCATGAACAACTCAGAGATCACTGTGGGCAAGCCTTGTCGCCAGAAGACCAGAGAACATCAGCGCACAACATACACTGTCGACTTCAAGATTGTCTGCAGGGAATCTTTTAAGTTTATTTATTGGTAAGCAAATAACACTGAATCAGAAATTTGCAGAACTAGAACTTCTAGTTTTATTAATCCTTAATTTTTTTTTTTCTTGTCTCTCTCTTTTTTTTTTCCCATGGAATCTTTTATTTTTTTTTATTTTCCTCCTCGCCTTACTCTGTTCAGTTTTTGTGACTCAATCTCATCATGCATATCTGTCTGTTTCACAACTGATTAACATTGTCTACTAGAATTAAATTTGATATTTAGCTAATAAAATATAGATTTAATTTTTACTTTTTTCACCTTTTTATTTTAAACCTTTTGGTTATAGTGGTATATATATTAAATGGAAATATTATGAACATTTGATTTACAATTCATTAATTTAATTTTATTTTCAACTGAGTATTTTTATACTAAATTGTCAACATTTTTCTTAGGCAGAAATATTTTGTGACTGCTGCATAAAGACTGTTTGAAACAGACAAAATGTCAAATGTTTAGCAGCTTGTAGTTTGTGAACCATTGATTTAAATCTGAATCAAGAAGAATTTTGTGTACACTGTTTATGATTGAAGTAATTGCTAACAGTTACACACACTTTACTAATAAACACTAAAACAGACTTCACACACTGAGACAGCTTACACTTTTACAGTAACATCATTAACACAAAAAGTTGATTGAAATCACGGCTAATTGTTAAACACACTCTCCTAATAAATCTAAAACAAACTTCACACACGCTGACACAGCTTACATTAACTTTTTTTTTACATTAACTTTTTTTTATTATGTTTAGCTTACAGTAACATTATTAACACAATAGTTGATTGAATTCACTGCTAACAATTACACATGCTTTACCAATGAATACTAAAAGTAAACAGACTTCTGACACATACAGACACAGGTTACCTTTCTTCAAGTAGAATGATTAATTCCTGTTTTCTGGTAAGTGTTGCTAAGAACAGAATTCAACACTGTTTCAGGATTAGTCAGAACAAGCTGACCGCTTTACTGCGTGTGTGTGTGTGTGTGTGTGTGTGTTTCAGGTCACCGTATGCTTGGGAAGACTTCTTTCTTCAAAATATGGCAGCAGCACCTTCCCTTCATTGTTGTTGGAAAACCCAGTGACGGATCTGTGTTGGCAGTGCAAACAAAACAATGAGAAGATCCGTCGCAGTACTGGTCTCCCAGAAGAAGAGAGTGGTGCCAGGCTTCAGGATCAGCTGGCTCACTTAGAGGTTGTTGAGGCAGAGTGGACATTTTACAACAGGCAGGTTGACCACAGCAAAGCTGCAACAGCTGCTGCCAACATCACTGAGCTGGGACCCCATCCTGCCAACAGCTGGCCACCAGGATGCATTACAGCTGTGACTTTGCCCAGCAAGTCCATCTGCCCAGCAGCCCTCTCCAGCCTGATCCTATCTGCACTTTTTTGTTCCCAGAAAGTGCGGCATCTTTGGAGTCTGCTGTGAGGGTCTTCCACAGCAGATAAATTACCTCATTGATGAAGGCATGTCCAGCGGCAAGGGGTCCAGTATGGTGCTTTCTCTGCTGCACCATTTTTCCCAGCATTTTGGCATTGGGGAGATGGAGGTGGATCTACACTGTGACAACTGCAGCGGCCAGAACAAAACCAAGTCCATGTTGTGGTACCTGGCCTGGCGAGTCATGCAGGGCCTTCACACCTCCATCACCATCAACTTCATGCCTGCCCCGCCACACCAAATTTGCTCCTGACTGGTGTTTCGGCCTCCTGAAGCCATGCTTCAAACGTTGTGAAGTTCACGGCCTCAACGGCCTGTGCCATGGTCATCAACAGCAGCACCACCAAGGGCATCAATCGGGCACAGATCATTGGCACAGAGGCTGGGAAAGAGAAAGTCATGGTCTATGACTGGCAAGCATTTTTTGATGTGTATTTTAAGGCAGTGAAGGGAATGAAAAAATTTTTCATTTCCGTTTTTTCCTCAAATGCTCCTGGAACTGTGTATGTGAAAACCACACTGAGTGCAGAGGAGGAACAGATACAGCTAGCATACTGTGTGGGACACTGCCAGGTGTCGTCTGGTCAGTCTCCCTGCCTGAATTCAGCCCCCTGGATTGTCAGCTGACCGCAGAGAGTACCTATACCAGCACATCAGACCCTTTGTCAGACCTGACGCACATGACATTCTCTGCCCCTAAGCCTCTGCCCCTGCCCTAGTCACTAGTCCAGTACTGTGAGTAGAACATCATCTTCCTGTGGGAATTACTGTTCTCATGTGTGTTCAAACTACTTAATATGGTCAGGGAAGCTGCGTTCTACTGCCGCGGTCAATGTAGTATCTTTTTTTAGGTTTTTTTTTTTTTTTTTTTTTAATTTTCCTTTATTTCTGACTTAAGATCTTACACTAGCAGTTACTGAATAAAAGCACACAAAAGGTTACCTCAAGTAGTATGGTTATGTGAATTAATTTACTGATATAAATTTAAAGCAGCTTATTCTTTTCTCTGTGTTTATTTTTCAATTTATCCAAAATCTATTTTTTAATAAAATCTAGAAATGTCAATATTTTTCCCCAAAGGTTTGTGTGATGATACAGAATGGGTCATATGCATGTTTGTGCGAAGTTTTCAACAAGATATCTTAATTAGAAGTACTTGGTTGCTATGAACATGTTTTGAAACTTTTCGGCTGCAATTTCTCTTTTCGCTGTATTGACGGGGTCTAAACTTCAAATCACAATAACTTTGCCAAAAATAGTCCGATTTACAATCTGTCTTTTTTTTTGGAGAGCATTTTTTTATTGTAGAATTACAAGATATAAATAACTCAAAAACGACCTCCGGTGCAATGCGACTCATTTTTGTGGTGGAGCGTCACATGTGCAAAGCGATTTGTTCTTGTTTTCAAGGTTATGTACCGCCAACCTGAGTGAGGAAAGCAGCTTGAAAAATCCAAAAGCTGGATGTTATCTATCTTGACTTATCGACTTAGCTTTTTTAAATGCTAGTATAGATTTCATCCAAGGACGGCAAGTTACACTCACACCCTATGATGTTGGTGGCTGTTTTGACAATCATTTTGAGGGCTGAAACATCCTCTTTTGACATGTTACCAAACCAGACAACTACTGCAAAAGTTAATACACTTTCAATGATTGTTCTGTAGAACTGGATCAGATTGTCCTTGTTGACACCAATTTTTTTCAACCGCCAAAGAAAAGTACAAGCGCTGCTGGGCTTTCTAAACAGTGTTCCTGGAATTTTTTTCTCCCATTTTAAATTATCAAAATGATTAGTCCAAGAATTTAAACTCACTAATGATTTCCAAATGGGTTGTTTTTGATAGTTACTGGGCAAGGGAGCGGTCTTTTGGTTTTTCTAAAATCTAGAATCTTTTGTTTTTGATACATTTAGCTCCAAGTTGTTTTGGTCGCACCAGCTAACGAGCTCGGAAACGTCATATCTGTAGTTAGACTCGTTACCATTCGTGATCAGCCCTTCAAGAGTCGTTTTGTCGGCAAATTTTTTATTTAACCACAGTATTACATTCATGGTGAGTTTTACAATCATGGATGAACAATGAATACAAGACTGGGGACGGAACACATCCTTGGGGGGGCACCAATGTTAAGGTAAGGGGTGGAAGAGAACACATCACCAACTTTAGAAATCTGTGGTCTACATCTGAGGGAATCAAGGATCCAGACACAAACTGATTCAGGGATCAAAAGATGTTTTCAAATTCATATAAAGCTTTGAAGGTACTATTGTATTAAATGCTGAACTGTAATCAATGAAAAGTATCCTAACGTACGCGTCTGGATCCAAAAGATGCACTACCCGACACCAGTCTGCCTCAGCCCTTAACAAGGTCTGTTTGATTCACCAGACCAATATGACCACTCACCCAACATGGAGAAATCCCAATCAAAGGAGAAAATGAAGTAGGTCACCCAGAGACTGTATTGTGCTACATGCAGAAATTAACCACGTTCAACTGTTTTTTATCTTTGCCATTCAAATGAATCGGCAGGGTTTCCACTTCGGCCGCCCGGTTTTCTTTTTTTTTTAAACATTTTTTTTTAATAATCAGAAAGAAAAATAAGTTACGTATCAAGTGATTATGTGACATTTTTTATAGCATTACAAACCTTTCACACAATTCTGACACACTAGTTTCATATATACTGGAAACATGCAGAGTAATTTTATTAAACAAATGCAGAAAACACAGAAATGAAAAATAAAAATAAAGAGAAGATAATGAGCAAGCTAACAAAATACACACAAACACACACACGCGCGCGCACACCACTTGCCCACAACATTACCACCACAATCTCTCTCTCTCTCTCTCTCTCTCTCTCTCTCGCTCTCTCTCTCTCTCTCAATCAGCTAGGTTAATTCTGTCATGCCAATCTTAGGGTTAACAAGATCACTGCATGAGGTAGGTGGGTAAAGAAAGAGGAGTCCCTATGGGGAGTGGCAGAGAGGGGTGGGGGTGGGGCACGGTGGGGGGGGGGGGGGGGGGGCTGGGGGAGAGGGCTGGAGGGGGCTGGGTGACTGAGGAAGAGGAGTGCAAAGGAGAAAATGAAGTAGGTCACCAAGTTTAAAACCCAGAGACTGTATCGTGCTATACGAAAGCCCTTTATTTTATTTTCGAATGATATGTTGCCCCATACATCCCTCAACGCTGCTTGAAGTAATTTTTTTTTAATCAAATTCTAATGACTGATTAGGAATTCCGAAGTTCTTTCAGTTCATGGAATTTTTCCTTTTGGGTTCTGACTTCATATCCCCAAAAGTCCATTCGAAAGAGACTTGGCTTTACAAAGTGAGTTCCGTGTACGAACGAACGCACATCTCACCCCATTAAATCCCATAGGCCTACTCTTTCACGCCAATAATACCTCTGACCACCACTCCCTGACACACACACACACCCTACTTCACCCACTTTCCTGCTCACGTCTCCTCCCCCCCCCCCCCCCCCCCCCTCCCTGCTCTTTCACTGCCTTGGTACGACATAATCATCAGCGTAATGCTGTTTGGTCGGAAATGGGAAGAAGAAGACTATAGTATAGGCAGGTCTGTTAGCTTACCTACATTGAAGAAGGCTGAATAACGAATGACAGAACATACAAAGCATGCACCTTGTGCCAATCTAATGAAAATGAATGTGACAGGATTAAACATCCCCATCTGGAAGATCAAGAGAAGACCAGGTTCACCTTACCTTCAATGTAACACCAAATTGAGAACCATCAGTCACAGCACCGCTGGCTGGGAGAAAAAAATGGCTGCCAGTTAACAGCATTATACGAGTTGCCCGGATTTTGTTTTCAGCCAGCATCCAACCTGGGAGTCCTAGTCAGTCCAACTTAGTCAAAATGAGAGTCTTTTGGATCCTCTGATATCTCAGGATGTACACTATATATCTCCACTGTTCTTTGAGTTCACACAGTACTGTGTAGGAATCAATCCCGGTTGTTAATTTGTGTTCGATTTAATCATTATGTGAAATAAAAACATGGGACAAAATCTCGTGAACATATATCAATGCTTACAAAAAGGTTATTTCCCATTATGTACTTGGTCCTCTAAGATCTAAATTTACTGTGGTCTCCTTAAGTCATGAAAGTAAACCTTGTAAGCTGGAACTCTCAAACGATTGGTCTTTTCCTCCAAATCCTATGATCTATAAATATAAACAAAGCCTGGGATCCTCTATAGCTCATTTGTAGTGTCTTGGAGTTGAATGACACAGAGAAAGAGAGGAAACCTTAAGGGGACCAGAAACGGTCACCTTACTCTAAAGTACATTCAATAATTACTCTCTTAGGGTACCAAATGTCGACCTAAGTAGGCTTTGATTCATATATATATATATATATATATATATACTGATAGATAGATCGATAGATAGTAGATATGGCGATAATAGAGAGAGAGAGAGAGAGAGAGAGAGAGAGAGATTCTTTCGTGTTGCCCTAGGAATGGATGTCAAAGAAATTATCTATGGCTTTATGCGTCTTCTTACCCTCTTCCAATGAAACTCTCCCTCTCCACCACCCCCTCTCTCTGTCTGTCCTGTCTGTCTGTCGTGGTCTCTCCTCTCTCTCTCTCTCGTCTCTCTCTCGCTCTCTCTCTCTTCTCTGTCTATCTCTGTCTCCCCTGTCTGTCTGCTGTCTCTCTCTTTCTCTCTCTCTCTCGGTCTCTCTCCTCTCATCTTTCCCTCTCTCTCATCTCTCGCTCCTCGCCTCCCCCCCCACCTCCCCCCCCCCCCCCCCCCCCCCCCCCCCCGTCACCGGTTTGACTTGTTTACCAGCGGTCAGTAGCTCGGCTCTTCGTCTCCCGAGGGTCCGGCCATGTTAACAGTACACTGCGCTGACCAGCCCA
Source organism: Conus betulinus (assembly GCA_016801955.1). Taxonomy (NCBI): domain Eukaryota; kingdom Metazoa; phylum Mollusca; class Gastropoda; order Neogastropoda; family Conidae; genus Conus; species Conus betulinus. Next base: position 19,903 of record JADBJO010025726.1, read on the forward strand.
TTGTTCACGGCCACAGCCCCCGCGCGGGTCCAAAAGGCGGACATGCGTGCAAACGTACATACGCACGAGCGCACAGGCGCGCGCGCGCGCGCACACAACACACACACACACACACACACACACACACACATGCATTTACACACGCGCGCGCGCGCGCGCGCACCACAACAGCACACCCACACACACACACACACACACACCACAACCACACACACGCACACAGGACACACCCACACACACACCACACACCACACAAACACACACACACACACACACACACCACACACACACACACACACCACACTACACACACAAATAATGCAATGCACTTGCAGAGAGAGATAGAGAGAGAGACAGCACAGAGAGAGAAGACAGAGATAGAGAGAGGAAATACATCACCTGGTGAGAGGTCAGAATAGCTGAATTTGCAATATAGGAAAGCTATCTATTAAGTTTGAGTTTATAAAAAAAAAAAGCGAAGTGTGTTTCTTTTTTATGGCTACGGTAATGAAAAGATAACGGACGAAAATATTTCTTGTTGTTTTCTTTCAGTACTGAAAATGCCACTGAAGGAAGGAAACTTGTCGTACTCGTCAACGATAGTTCGGCACAAATGAGTGAAGACCCCCCCCCCCCCCCCCCCCCCCCCCCCCCCGTGGTCAGCGTGAACAGTGGACAAATGAACATGTCAGATATGTAGAAACTCACGGCATCATTGGTGTTAAAAGAACTTTCACAAAACTTCATTCAAAAAATTGCTCGTTTGTCCCTCGTGTTTTTTGTCCACACTAACAAGTCATTTCAAAACTGGAAAAGACACGACATCCAAGAGGGACACTGGTGGTGGCCCACACTTTGTGATCTTCAGGACCTAGTCTTCCGGTCGGTCCGTCGGTTCTTAAGGTCTCTGAACAGAACACTTTAAGCTGACAGAAGAATTCTCTCTCGAAGTTCTCTCTCTCAGGAGACTCTCTCTCCTCTCTCTCCTCTCCGTCTCTCTCTCTCTCTCTCTCTCTCTCTTCTCTCGAATCCAGTTCAAAAAACAGGCCCGAGTCTGTATCTTTTTATACCATCAGAAGGAGTATTGTTCTTGTGAGCAACCACTCGGACCTCATTCAAATAAAGCGAATAATAACTTTAGCACAGATTTCGCTTTGAATCACACTCGGTTTCTATACGTCCCACCTCTTCCTTCATCATTAGAAAAAGAAAGTTAGGGATCTCAGAATCAAAAACTTACTGTCAAAATATTCTCCGAGTACGGTAAGTTTTTTATCTGAGTCCTTAACTACTTTTCTAATGTTGAATCCAGATCCCAGAAACCTACATTCTATTTATCTTCCTTCATCAGTTTTCTTCCTGTGGTTCTTGTTCTTTCGTTTTCGTTAGCTGTCTGTCCCAGTTTGTTTCCCTGTCCACGTTGAGGACTATGAAGATAGGGAGGAACTCTCGGGTTAGAAGGAGGCACCTACATACACATCCTCTTGCCGTCCACCTTCTGGCAGACTAAGCGCTCATTCCAGTACCCCAAAACCAGACTGAGGACAGAATAAAAACATTCACTTTATTCCGGTTCTGTCTCTCTGGTCCTCCACAGTGGAAACCATGTTCTTTTACAGCGTTGGGACGTGCACGATGTGAGACATAAACCCTTTACAGCAGACCTCCTTGAAAACTTTGTTCCAGAGAGATGTCCCACCTGATGTGATCTTTGAGTTTTTCTGACAGTGCTTAACATTTTGTTTTTTTCATCTGATCTAGCTTTTACGGAAGAAAGTTTTTTAACGAAGTTTCTGGTGCCTGCGTTTTTAGAAGGTCTGTTTTGTAAGAGATGTGTGATTGTTTTGGATTTTTAAGGATGACTATGAGTTGACCTTCAAACAGCGGGATGAGAGTAACGCCCTGATATGGGCCCTTTGCGTCGAGGCTGGGCTGTTAATCATATTAGTATCAGGTCACCTTACCTCATGAGCAAACGCTGCTGTTTTTGAGCGGTCTGTCTCGCTGGTGCTTTTCCACATTCCACCTAAGTCATGGACGTTAGCGGGAGAGGAGTCTGTGTGGCAATCTGTGTTCGTCATTCCTTCAGAAATGCTGCAATGGTATGGTGTGCTGATGAATCAGTGTCCGTTTGGAGTTGTTACCTCGTAATTGGTTCATCATGAGCGCTGGTAGTTACCCTACTTTTTTGCTATATTACTATGTATCACACCTAAAGGGTTTTTTCTCCGCAAGAATTGAATATTTCCTTCACAGCCTCATGGAACTGAGGTTACTTAGTATTTTGTGGACTGTGGTCAGTGTGTTGTCCTGACTTACCAAGCTCGCAAAGGCTGTGCCTGTCTTGAGGCAATGTTGATTAGTAGTTATTGTTCTTTCTCCATCGTTGCTGTTGTGTAGAATGTGTCAGTACAGGTTTATGGGTGACCCAGAAATTGGTTTTTACTTTTTATTATTTTGTTCTTTGTTAGTAAGTGGGATAGGGATGGGTCGCTGTTGTGTGTTCTGAAATAGAACGCCTCTGGGTTCTTTGTTTTTGCACGGCATATTTGGATGCCTTAAGCGAACATTTGTTTGCAGTTATGGCCTGTAATTTTTTCCTCATGGGAGCAAGAAATTTCTTACTCGTTATAGTGATTTTCGTTTCCCCTATGCTTCAAGTCTTTACTGTTTATGGAAACATTCCTGCAAGCGTTGCAACTTCAGCTTCAATTATTGACACTGAGTGGATACACTCCAACAGTGGATGGGATAAAAGGGCTCACGACACCGAAATTAGAGTAAAACCTTTGAATGAAGACAACATAAGCTAAGATGAAAAGTTTCTAGGGTGGAGCAAACTTTTGACATCCATAGGTTCTGTCAGTCACATTCCACTGCGAACGATCCCCCCGGCCCCTCCCGACCCCCCCCCCCCCCCACCACCACCACCACCCTTCTTGCCCCAAAGCTTTCGAAGTCCTCTGGGTGGCGGGGTTCCTAAGGGGGGGGGGGTCTGTTGTCGTGTTGGTGTATTTCAAATAAAGGGGGGAAAAGGGGGGAAAAAAAAAAGGTCATGCTCAATATTTATTTCCCATATCTGTTGGAACAACGCAAAGCTTTACATTATCTCAGATAACCCTGTTTCCAATATTTCCGCGCCTACATGCAGAAGGATGTTGTCACTGGAACATACAATCAAATAAGGCACATCTCACTCGCGGCCTATAAAGTGGTGAACTGGCCGCCTGCACAAGAAGTAACACCGGTTCACGCACACAATACCCACACATTTAAAAAAAAAAGTTCGCCTGAACAGGGCCAATCTCTGAATTGCCAGGAAGCGTGGTCTACAGAGATAATGATACCAAAGATGCGCTGCATCTCCGTCTTTCCATACGTCCATCCATTCCCAACATCGGCTTCTGACAGCTTACATCGTCGGTGTACTTACATTTTCTTTTATCGCTTCTGGCACTAACACAGTTTATATTAGTCGCGCATCAAGATTTTGGGGAATTCCG
>JADBJO010025727.1:0-7500 GCA_016801955.1 Conus betulinus
GGCACGCATGCACTACGCCAGTGGAGTTTATCTTGGCACAAAGCAAAACGAAAGGATAAAATGGAAGAGATAATATATTGACACGGAGCGTGGTCACCACCTATATGTCTCTGTGGAGGTGTATTTCCTCCCACGTATACAGACAGACAGACAGAGAAGACAGAGACGACCGACAGACAGAGAAGACAGAGACACAGACAGACAGACAGAGAAGACAGCGACGACAGACAGACAGAGAAGACAGGCACACAGACACAGAAAGAGAAGACAGACACACAGACACAGACAGACAGAGAAGAGAGACAGACAGAGAAGACGGACACACACAGACAGACAGACAGACAGAAAAGACGGAGACGATCGACAGAGAAGACAGACACAGACAAACAGACAGACAGAGACGACAGACAGACAGAGAAGACAGACACACAGACAGACAGAAACACAGAGAAGACAGACAGAGACGACAGACAGACAGAGAAGACAGACAGACCGGATCACGGGAGATTGTAAACGTTGCCCATCGTCAAGCTGTCGAGGTGTCTGTTGTCAACTTTAACGTTGGCATTTTTTTTTATCATGTACAAGAATAATTATTAATACTCTGTGTAGACTACCGGTGCCGGGGCTGTGGCAGGACCCGAAAGGCTGCCGGCTGTCTGTGAGATAATGGTCCGAAAGGAAATCTGGTCTAATTCTGTTCAGCCATTGGCTGTTTCTCCATATATATTAAAGATATCAATGCCATCTGATTGGCAGGAAGTTTTATCTGAATTCTGAGCTTTTTACTGTGCCTTTGTTTCTTTGTTGTCATTGCAGCGTGTTTCTTTTCAAAACGAAATGACCCCAAAGATTTACTTACAAGGCAGAGCAGTTTGAACTTATCACACACAAATCATTGTGGAAATAAACTCTCTCTCTCTCTCTCTCTCTCTCTCTCTCTCTCTCTCTCTCTCTCTCTCTCTCTCTCTCTCTCTCTCTCCTCTCACACCCTACCCCCCCTCTCTCTCTTTGCCTGCCTGTGTGTCTGCCTCTCTTTTCTGTATTTAGCCTCTCTCTCCCCTCTCCTCCCTCCCTCTCTCTCTCTCTCTCTCTCTCTCTCTCTCTCTCCTCCCCTTACTCCGTTCCCCTTTCCTCGTCCGCCTGTGTCTCCGTCTTCCTACCCCTCTTTTTTTTCTTTCTTTTTTTTTTTTTTTTTTTGTGGCATATCTACTCCCCAGAAGAAACAGAGGAAGTGTTTTCCCTTTTTGGATTACGTATATGCCCAGGAACAAGGAAAAGAGAGACAAAGAAGGAGGGGGGAGGGGGGGGGGGGGGGGGGAGGGGGACGGGGTCAGGATGTCTGAGCAGAGGATTGCAGATGGTGTTAGCCCGTCGGGGTTTTTCTTTCAACCCACTCGTCCCCGGCGTCCACATGTACAATGATGGTAGCACCAACAGAACGGAATTGTTGTGTTTTATTGACTCACTGATGGCGTTTGAGACAGAGAGCAGGCAGAGGAACAGCTGTGGGCGGTGATGGGGGAAGGGAGGGGGTGGTGGTGGTGGGGATGTCAGTTTTCGACTCGACGCAGTGTCATTTATACATTATTTTAATGTCAAGGTGGGATTCCTGTACAGAATGTGACCAGAGACAGATCCACGTTGCTCTGGGGGTATTTCACGTGCGGATGAAGGCGTGACGCACACGGAACCTCGGTGTAACGTCTCCTCCGACAGGCTAACACTCAGATCCTACGAGAAACGAACCCACGGCCCTGGAATGCCATGGCTTCCCTAGGCCTGCTTATCATCCACCATTCCCCTGTTCCCATGCTCTCCGACCACCACATTGTGGTCCTGATTCATGGCAATCGATATTTTATTCCTTTCACCGAGAGAGTGTGTCATCTTTATAGCAGCGACATTGTAAAACATCATTGTGAAGAATGTGTAGCCGATAGTGTTCGCTGCAGAGTCCTACGTCATCTGCAGATATGCTCGTATCTGATTAAATGCCCTTTACTGTCTAACATCAGAAGCGAGTCTCACTTAGTAAAGCCGGTAAAATGTCTGGAAAATAATTATCTAAATTGGCACATCACAGTTGGTGTTGATATGTTCTCCTTTCTCCCCGTCTGTCTCTTTCTGTCTCTGTCTCCCTCCCCTCTCTCTCCTCTCTCTCTCACCACCTGTGTGTGTGTGTGTGTGTGTGTGTGTGTGTGTGTGCGTGCGTGCGTGCGTGCGTGCGTGCGTGCGTGTGTGTGTGTGTGTGTGTGCACGCAGCTTTCGTGCACATTCACACGCTAATGCGCATGCACAAGAAAAGTCAGTGTGTCGAAGTGAACAAAAAGTGTAGGGACAGTAGTGTGTAGGACCTGGGTTGAAATAGATCAACGTGAATTTACAATTAGCATAGGAAAGAGAGGGGGGGGGGGGGGGGGGGATGTGAGGAAGAAAATGTGGCTCTGGAAATCCGGAAGAAAAATGCACAAGGATGTAGAAGGAAAAGTCCAAAAATCCAGAGATCAGTCCAAAGTATCTCAGGTCGATTAATCAATAAATATCAATAAACCCTTTGAGGGTGATGGGGTGAAAAGTGGGGGTGGGGGTGGGGGTGGGGGGTGATCAAGAAACATTCTATTTTAGACGCGCCACTACATAATTAGGAATGGGGGGAAAGTTAAAGAAGAGAGTAATGCATAAGGAAGAAAGGAGGGCCTCCAAGAAGACTTGCGGATGAAGGGTTAGAGCCATGAGGATTTGGGGGTGGCGGCGGTGGAATACACCAAGCCAAAATTCCGAGTTCAGAGAGTCGGGGTAGATAAATCAACAAGGAGACGAGTCGGATGAATCGTATCGACCAGCAGTCGGTGTGTGTCTGAACGGGGGGGGGGGGGGGGGGGGGGGGGGGGGGGTGTTGAGGGGAATTAGTGAAGTGATGGAGGGTTATTTCGGCAAGGCAAGACATCGGACTCTGGGGTCAACGCAGAAGCGGCGAGTCACAAAGAAGTTCACTGGAATAAGTAGACAACACTGGAGAGCTGACTTCGCTTAGGTCGAACGAGGGTTGACTGCCAGAACCCAGTATCTCTCTCTCTTATATATAAGGACGCCCTTTTGGGGGTGCTGTAGGATTCTTTTTCGAACCCTTGGCGGTCGGAACACCACAGAATTATGGACTGTGGTGTGTCTCTACCTGACGCCAAGAGCACAGACACAATCAGCCGTGTCTACCTGATGAGTCCGATCCAGCGGACGAAAGGCCTCGGAGCAGGCGATACATATAGATCTGTCTTCAAGAGGGATTGCGATAGTTTCCTCATGCAGCTAGTGAAGGGTTTTTATATTTATGATATACATTTTCCCATTTACTTCATTTTTTTTTTTCAAATCTTTGCCAGATCATTACTATAATGATGGAAGAATTGTTTAACCTGCACTTTTTCCCCCACTACTTAATTGTTCAGCATTATATATATATATATATATATATATATATATATATATATATATATATATATATATATATATATATATATATAAGAGAGAGATACTGGGTTCTGGCAGTCAACCCTCGTTCGACCTAAGCGAACTCAGCTCTCCAGTGTTGTCTACTTATATATATATATATATGTATATATATATATATATATATATATATATATATATATATATATATATATTTGAGATACTGGGTTCTGGCAGTCAACCCTGGAAATTTAACCAAATTGTTTGAACAAATCTTAAATAAATGTTAGCGAACCGCCACGAGAAACGTGGACAAACGAGTCACAAGACAAAACACGACGCGTTTCGACCTCGGCCTCTTAGGTCTTCTTCAGGCAAGACACAAAAGAAATAGGACAATGGAAATGAACGAGTTCTCACTTGGCTTGTCTAACAGCCTCGTTTTCATTCAACGTCTACCTTGCGCTGACGAGAGCCAAGCTAAGTGATAACTCATTCATTTCCGTTGTCCTATTTGTTTGTGTCTTGCCTGATGAAGACCTAAGAGGTCGAAACGCGTCGTGTTTTGTCTTGTGACTCGTTTGTCCACGTTTCTCGTGGCGGTTCGCTAACATTATTTAAGGTTTGTTTAGATTTCCGCCTGCAGTCGTCTCACTTTGCAGCATGCTATTTTCTTACGTAGATGTAAAAAAAAAAAAATGCAAAGGAAAAGTTCGGTAGCCGTCGCAGTGTAGACATCAGTTCGATCTGCTTGGTTCACACACAGGGTCTGGAGGGCAGATGACCAGGTCAGAGTCGAGAGAAAACAAAACACACTTTATATCCATCAGAGAAACTTTTTGTACCATTTCCAGTCAAGGTGAAACTGATTTGTTTTCATTTGTCGTCCTGTGCTGTGTTTGTCTAGGTCCTTGGCGGTAAATACCCCCCCTCTCTTTCTAAAAGAGTTAATATCTGTCCAGCCTTGAGTTCTCTAAACCTGCTTCACTAATGTTCATTTCGCAGCCTTGAAACATTTTTCAGCTTAACGTCACCGAGCTCTTAGATGCTTATGCGTGTGCAGACACGCAGTCCCTCGCAGGGGCAAACACATTATTCACTGCACACACAGTTCTGTCTGCGACCAGTCAACTGGCAAGGGTACGAGGTAGGAAAGGTGTTGGGTTGTATATCTTTATCGCTTAACTGTTTTGTTTTTAAACGTTTTTATTTCCTGATGGCAAAGAGCACAACTCAGGCTGACACCCCAGGAAATAGGCACGTCACAGAACCAGTGCCGGCCATTTTTTGTCTTCTTCTTGGAGGAGTGGGACAGACAGACAGACAAGAGTCTGGCACCTAGCCTGTGTACCCATGGGGATGGCCAGAGGTCTGTCGGTGCACACAGCTCCCCCACCTTCATGAACTGTGTGGAACAGACACAGACAGACAGACAAGAGTTTGGCACCAAGCCTACGTCCCCATGGGGCACCCAGAGGTATTTCAGTGCACGCAACCCCCCCCCCCCCCCCCCCCCCCCCCAGCCCCCCCCCCCCCCCCCCCCCCCCCCCCCCCCCCACCCCCCCCCCCACCCCCCCCCCCCCCCCCCCCCCCCACACACATCATGCTGTGTGCTAGTAAGTTCCTCTTTTCTGTAACTCTCTTTCACTGTACCCCCCCCCCCCCCCCCCCCCACACACCCTTTTGTTTTCTTTTGTTTTTGTCTTTTTTTTATGTCTTCACCTGCTCATTGCTTTGTTGACCATTGTCCTGTCTTTGTTCTGGAAATTCTGTAACCCTAGTCGCTTTTTTCTGATCAGAGTGTGAGATGCCAGCTTTTTTTTTTTTTCCTTTTTATTGTAAACTAGTATCGAGGGTAGTGAAAATAATGGACATTGTCCTGCGCGGACATTATCTGCACATTTTTGCTGTGTCTGATTGCCTGGACAGGGCTCTGTCTTTTTATGTATATTTGTTACATGTAAAATTTCTAAAACTGGACAATGAACAGTTACCTTTGGAACTCAAAATGTGGGAGTGATGTCTAGCGCTCTGAGCACAGCTTAGTTAGATCAGCCCTCAGGGTGTGCACGCTTCTGTGTGTGTGTGTGTGTGTGTGTGTGTGTGTGTGTGTGTGTGTGTGTGTGTGTGTGTGTGTGTGTCAGTCAGTCTCTCTCTGTTTGTGTTCGTGTGTTTGACAGAGAGAGAGAGAGAGAGAGAGAGAGAGAGAGAGAGAGAGAGAGAGAGAGACAGACAGAACAGACAGACACAGGACAGACAGACAGACAGAAGGACAGACAGACAGACAGAGAGAGAGAGAGAGAGAGAGAAGGAGGAAGGGAGATAGTGGAATGTGTGTGTGTGTGTGTGTGTGTGTGTGTGTGGTGTGTGTGTGTGTGTGTGCGTGTGTGCGTGTGAGCGTGCGCACGCGAGCGTGCGCTTGCGCTCGTCTATGCTGAAAAAAAGTGATCATTTATCTTCTAAAAACGCGACAGGGCAAGGTCGTGCAAGCAGGTGCAAAATTTCCTTTAACGTGCACGGACAAGAAATGTCTCATCGTTTGGAATTGGGGCAGACAGAGGCCACTTTTTTTTTCAAAACAAATTGGAAAAATAACATCTGCCACCATTTTGATGTATTGATGTGTCCTTGTCAACAAAAAAAGTCTTTCAAACGGCAGGGTTTAGTTTGTTTGGTTTTTTTTTTCGTCGACAGTGTAAACAAACACTATAAGAAGCAGACAGATCTCGTATACCTCCGGCCTACTTAGATTTCCCCATGCGCAAAACTAGCGCAACGTAAGAAACGATAAACTGTCACGAAACGGGGCTGCCAGATTTCTCCATCAGCCACTCTGTGGATAGAACCCCCTGCTCATTATTCAGCGCACTCACAGGAGTAGGTCTTCAGCGTGCGTGAGGAGGATGATGAACAGACGGAGGAGGAGACAGATGACTCGGTGATGTGCGTGTGAGGGAACTACGAGATAGAGGAAGGGAGACAACTCTGTGTGTGTGATGTGTGTAAGGGAGATAACTCTGGAAACTGAGATTGGAAGGAAAAAGGAAAGCATGGCGCTGCATGATGAAGATGGAAATGAAGCTCTGACGCAGGGAACAGTGCAGGTGAAGACACTGAAACATTTCCAATGCTGTTTTTTTTTTCTTTTCTTGACGCCCCCTGCCCTCGTCGTCCTCTGCCCCCCCCCCCCCCCCCCCCCCGCCACACACACACACACACACACCATCTTCCCTCTTTCCTTTGACCCGTTCTTTCCCCTTCCTCCTCCCCCCCACCCCCCAACCACCCACAGGTTTAGGGGTAGTATTCAGGTTGAGGTTGGGTAAGGGATGTGTGCCCATACCAAGTCAAAGTTTAGGAATTTTTAATTACCAAACGCTCTAGACTTCTAAATTAAAAGTGACTCCGCCCCACCCTCACCCCATCCCTCCTCCCTCCCTCCCTCCCTCTCCTCCCAACACCCACCTCCCCCAAAGTCATCTGTCTTCCGAGCCCTTCTTTGACCTCCCTCTGGGACAAAGTTCTGTGAAAGAGTGGCAGCAAAAGGTGGCACCAGTCTCTGTAGCTTGTGTTTTTGATGTTGTTTGCGTTGCACTCTCATTACGTGACATGTGTGTGTGTGTGTGTGTGTGTGTGTGTGTGTGTGTGTGTGTGTGTGTGTGTGTGTGTGTGTGTGTGTGTGTGTGTGTTTCTGTTTGTTTCATATTTTCTTAAATGCACAGACTATTATTTACAGTCTCGGCAACTTTAGAGTCCGTATATCAGGGCGAGTGCTGTCTGGGTGCAAATACACAAAGCACGAATACAAACACTGACCACACTCTACGTCAATATACTGAATTCTCTCCAGCTCTATCGAGCTCAAAGTCCGTAGGCGCAGTGCATATGTACTCTCTTTTCCAGAATGTTTGTTAGTTGTTTATAACTTGATGCTTTAAAGAAATAGGTGACACAGAGACGAAGAGAAATGGGACCCAACAAATGCAGCCCCTGGGAAGAATATTTGAAGTGTTGTTGAAGATTTTTAACTTTTCTGTTTGATGCTCCCTC